>BMAO01031096.1:0-20135 GCA_019973975.1 Trichonephila clavata | reverse complement strand
ATATTTAGTACTTATTTACACTTTGAAATTACATTTTTTTTATTTATAATTCTTAAAGCACAAATCTTAAATGGAATCTAAATAACTTTTTTTTGGTGTTTCCTGAAAATATATCTGTATTTCCTTAAATAAATTTGTTTTTTTCTCAAATTCTTTTGTGGTTTCTACTGATAATATGAATTTCTTATTCTTATTACTCACAAATTTATTTTCTTATTAAAAAGATAAGATTATGCTCATACGAATCATATTGCTAAAACATAATGTAAGATACGTTATTAAAATGCAATGTTATTTCAGTATTTTGCTTTTCCATTACAGTGTCGATAGCAAAAATTTTATAAGTTAGTTAAAATCTTTTAGTTTTCATGTTTATTGATAAAAAAAAATCTAGAGATTTCTACAATTGCAAAATTTTGTTTTTTAAAGTAATACACCAAGTTGTCTTTTCAGATGAATCACGCTTCAATTTGTGGGACCATGATGGCCGCATTCCTGTTAGACACAATGTCTGTGAACGCTGCCTTTCAGAGTGCGTTTTCGAACTACATAGTTGTCTAATACCTGGAGTTATGGTTTAAGGTGCGATTTTGTTTCATGGATGATCCAATTTGCTACGAATTGAGGGTAATCTCAATAGCAGCAGGTACATCCGTGAAGTGCTACAGCCCGAAGTGGTTTCCTTCTTTCAAGGCATCCCTGGAGCTATTTTTCAGCAGGATAATGTACACCCACATGTTGCAAAGACTGTCCGAGACTTCTGTTCAGCCCAACACAAGCAACTTCTTCTTTGGCCTGCTTATTCTCCGGATATGTCAATTATTGAGCATGTGGGGGATTTTTTTGGTCGGCGTCTCGCTCGTGTTCCGCGTCCTGTAGCTTCAAAAGACGAACTTTTGCTGCGCATACAAGCTATATGAAATTCTCTTCCCCAAGCAGACATTCAAAATCGGATTGACTCCATGCACGTCGTATAGCAGCACTTATTGCAGTGTGGTGGCTACACCAAAGTACTGATTTCGGACACTTTTTTACTTTGAAAATTTCCTCATTTATTTGTACTAATACAAGTCGTTTATGCATTAAATTTCATTTAATTCTGATGATTCCTTCATGGTGTTGCATTTCTTACAAACAGTAGTATATATATAATAATGTAAATGATTGATTATGCTATTTATATTTGTTACATTCTTTTCTTACACTTTTTTCCAATTTATCTTTTTGTATTCCATTTGAATATTTCAAAAACAATCTTGCACTTTTTACACAGATGGGGCCATTACTATTTACCAGGCATGCCAAGCTCGTATGATATTAAGGGCCACATGGTCTATTTTATATTCAGTTGGGGCCACAAGTTTTCAATTTTAAAAAAAATAATTAAAATATGATTTTTAGAGTTATTTAATGATGTATTTATAAAACTCGATATTTCGTAAATAAAACACTACAGTCTTTTAATGTTTCAAGTTATAATTTTTTATATAAAACAAAAATAAAATTTAAAACAAACACTGTCAAATCGTTTTTCCTCAAACAAGTCATCAAATTTGGTTAAACAAATTAAAATGATGCAATTCTTAAAACTAATCATAAATAATAATTTTGATTTTCCAAAATTGTTTATATTTTGCATAAAAAAAAGTTGTTGCTCGCATTAATAAGTGCTTCTGTACATATCCATTATACATGTAAGAAACGATAGCATTTTAGGAAACCGATCTACAGATAAATGTGTACAAAAAACTGGAATTCCCACTTCAATACATTTTGCTTCGGTGAAGAAATGCCATTAGATTTCAATTAATTCAATTTGTAATTTTTTATCAATCACTGAAGTATCGGTAGAGGTGGAGAAATAAGACGAAATTGCAATTCCCAGCTTTTAAAATAAGAAAATCTTCAATAGAGAATTATATTTCTAGCAGTTTAATTTGGTGGACAAATTCTGAAAATTTTTAATTTAAATGATATCATAAACAGATATTGACCGTTTTAAAGCGAGATGCTTTTTCTTTTTGTGTTTGTTTTTGACAATACAAATAGAAATTATTGAAAAATAGAAATTATTACAATAATTTCTATTTGAAAGCTTTAATATTATTAAGTTACGTTATAAAAACATATTTTTTGCCTTGAAACCTCAGATTTTGAATTCAATTATTTGTAACATCAACTGAAAAAGCCAGCTTCTTTGTCAATGCCAATCTTTTATTTCAATAGGTTCATAATTTTTGGTTTTTCCAAGAATATGATGATTTTGTCCAGAAATTTGAAGAATCCCTTTAACACACATAAACTTTATGACACAAAAACCATTTAATTTCCATATACTATGATACATCGGTGTATTCACACATTTTATATCATTTGCAAATGAAGCAAATATAATTTACAATTTTGAAGACTATTTTAAAAACAACATATTCAATAGGTGAAACATTGGAGCACAGTATTTTCTGGTGAAAATACTGTGCAAATGTTTAAAATTAATCTTCTACAGCTGTTTTTTTTTATCTTGCAACAACTCCTTTAGTAATGCCAGTCATGGTATGAGCAACATCAGTTGCAAAATACGAACAAACTTTTCAGTGGTATACTTCTTGAAAATTTCCATAAGTGTATCAAGTGTAGCAGCTTCAGTAGTTGTATTATACTTTGGAATGATGTCCCAAAGTTTTCTTCACTTATTTCTAAGTTAACATCACATCCACGAATAAAAATGACTAACTGAGTGTTTGTTCTGATACCTGCACTTTCGTCATTTGCGATAGAGTAGGCTTGAAATGTTGATTTTTTTTTAATTACACTGATTACTCAAATTCTCCGCTATCTCATCAACTCTGCTCTAGCCACCTTATTTTGACTTTAAAGTTCTTTGATTGGGGTTGGAAATAATACTTTCACATCACTTTAACACCGCTTTCTGGTTCTTATTCAACTTTGAAAACTTTTATATGGCTGCTTTTGAGAACCCATTGAGATTTTCTGTCTTCAAAATCAAAGCCACTGCTTATTCGGTGCCAACAAAGAGCCCTTTTTCAAATGGTGAAAGATCTGTCATTTTTCCCATTTTTACTTCATTCAACGCGAAAAAGCACTCCCACACCTTACTTAACTAGCATTCTAAACACGTGTAACACATGTTATAAAAAAATGTGCTTGTTTCAATCCTAACACGCATTTAAATGCAAACCTCAAAGGTTTTAAGTCATTGGCCATGCGTGCATCATATAAACGTTTTGCAATACTTCCGTAATAAAGTCTTAGTGCTTGATGTAAAAATTACTTTAATTTCAATTATTTTATATTTCCATTGTAGTAAAAAAAAGTTTCCTTGTTCTTTCTTAAATAATTTCGGTTGTATTTTACTTCGATAATTGTTGGGGATATTTGTAGAATAAAACAATAAGGCATATGATAGAGAAAACTTTTTTGTACGCTTCTAAAAAGTAAACATTATTTCTTGTCACAGGTTATTTTCTTCATAAATGGATATTACTTTATTGTTTTGAAGTTTTATACCAGTATTACTTTATCTATAACAGTCAACAAACTTGAATCGAGAAGTAATAGTAAGTGTGACTATTATTCATCGACAAAAATCCCTAAAGTATTTAATATTTATTTATAAATATGTTAGTGTTTGCAATGTACCAAACTCAGCTTTTGTTTCGGTTATTTTTTATATTTTTGTTTTTATTTTACCTGAAAATTGCATTTTTCAAAAATTTGTGCAGTAAATTAAATTAATAAATTTTTTTAAAAAGCATTAATATCATTCTCCATTTTTCATTTCTGGATTACTTTCGTAATTTATATAGTATGCATTACATATTGAAATAAAATTTCTTTACTGATTAAAATTTAAAAGTAGATGGGGAAAATACAAACTTAAGAGAATAAATTTTGTGAAAGAAAAAAAAAAATTCTATTGTATTTTCTCGATGTCGTTTGATAGTGATAATTCACAGACATAAAGTGTAATGAAAATAAGAAAATTAATATAAGTAGTATATTTAACAAGAATGAAATAAATTTAAATCATAGTTTTCATTTCAAACTTTTATAAAAGATGCACAGGATTACTACAACCGCCCATTTTAAAGTGTAAAATTTCTTGATTTATATGTCCTCTAATTGTTAATTATAAAATATTAAGAAAAGGAATATATTTATTTTGATATGTATATGAAAAAAAAATCAACCAAATGTGTATTTTCATGTTTTTCTTTCATTTTTTTATAACGAAGATAATACTTAGATTCTTCACAGGTCGATGTTTAAAAGTCATGCAAGTCCTGGAAATCTTTGCATGATAACTCCATGAAATCATGAGCAGGTTTCATAAGTTCTATCTCTAAGATCAATGCATCCTTTCCACAATTGTTTTGAATTTCTTCGAAGGAGCACTTGAAGCTATTTTCATATTGTCTGAAAAAAGGAAAAAAAAGAGTGTTGTATTTATATATATATATAAAAATCTATTGTTTTCAATTAATCCTTTTTATTCAAGAAAAAAGTTTTAGAACGTTTTGTTTAATTTATGATATTGAAATTCTATAAGATAGAAATAATTGTTCTTAGGTGGTTTTTTTTTAAAAATCTTTGTCTTGTATATGGTTTTGCAGAATACTAGTAACCTTTTTCCAATGTAGTTGAGATTTTACCGCACTAAGTTGTCGTAATCAAATGAACTTCATAAGGTAAAAAGTGAATTTTTTTCTTATTTGAGAAATAATAATCGTCTTATGCACTGCAACAATTAATATACTTACAAAAGCAAGTAGAGTTTATCAAAACAGCTACAGTCCAGAAAAATTTAGCAGGGCACAAAAATAAAACAATATACAAGAAAAAGAGGGGGGAAAATCAGGACAAGAAAAAAAATAACAAAAAACAGAAAAAAAAAAAGCATTAAAAC
The DNA here is from genome assembly GCA_019973975.1 of Trichonephila clavata. Classification (NCBI taxonomy): domain Eukaryota; kingdom Metazoa; phylum Arthropoda; class Arachnida; order Araneae; family Nephilidae; genus Trichonephila; species Trichonephila clavata. Next base: position 15,208 of record BMAO01031096.1, on the reverse strand, counting down.
AATATGCAAGAAAAAGAAAAAAAATCAGGGTAAAAAAAAAAAAAAAAAAAAAAAACAATAAATATAGAGAAAAAAGTTAAGAACAAAAATGCAACAATAAAATAGAAGTATATTGCAAAAGTAAAACAAATTAAATTATACAATAATTGGAAAAGAAAAAAAAAATTGAAAAGATGTAATAGATATAATTGCAAAAAACTAAGAAGGTTGATAGGAATACTGAATTCATAAGAATCCTGAGAAATCTTTCAAAATAAAATTTATCACTGTTTTTAATAATATATTCTTAGATGTATGTTGAAATTACAATCAAATTTGAAAGTGTAAGTTTCACTATTCACAATTGCAAATTGAATTTAATTGTTCCTTACTATCATATTTCACGCAATATGTATCATATACTCTTATAAATGAATTGTTTTAGTTTGTAAAATCTAAAATGTAGTTTTAAATCACAGTGTTTTCATAACCAAATATGCATAATTAACTTTGGAATAGTATTTAAGAATACTATATTTCAAATAATCATAATTCTCTATGTGTTACATTGTATTTTAATGTTATACTCTGGTATATATTCCAAATTTTTATTCTTAAAATAATGGAGGGTGACAGAACAAAAGGATTTTTTAAAAGTTCTGTTGATATTCGACGCCTAATCCCTTTGCAAAGTCATTTTTTTTGTGAATTTTTTTTTAAAACTTGTGCGGTATCATCTACATAAGCCAGTAACAACCTCCGACCAGGGTATCATTTTGGTGTAGCGGTTAAGTTATTCGGCTGGACCCAAAGTTCGGGTTCTGTCTACCGATAAGCGCGCCACCTCATGTGACCTGGCTGAACACAGAAAACGCAACTTTCTGAACTGTCGTGCCATCTATCCACGCAAATGCAACAAAAAAGCCGTCGCACATGACGCAATTCAAGCATCACATTGTGACGCAACCCTCAAGAGCCGTACAACTAGCGACGCAGCAGCAAAAACGCTTGATTAACAAATACATCTTCTTCGCCTATCCACCGACTCACTGGTGGGGAGTATGTAGAGGTATCTACATAAGCCAGTAACAACCTCCGACAGGGTGATCATTTTGGTGTAGCGGTTAGTTTCTCTTCGGACAAAGGTCTCGGGTTCTGTCTACCGATAAGCGCGCCACTAAACTCTTTAAGAGTTTTTTATAGTAATTTAGTTGTAGATGTGTGTAAGTTGTACTAAGTATTTGATTTACGCACAGCTTAAAATATTTCTTATGTACTAAAATAATAAGTTGAATTTAAGATAAACATTTTTACGCAGTAACAAAACAAAATGCACATGTTAACGACACTATTTTTTTTTTTTTTTATAATTTGTGGAATTTTTGAACTAAAAAAATTCATACTATAAATGAAAATAACCAATTAATAATACTAATTTAAAACAGCCTTTGATACAGGATGCATAATTTTAAAGCATTTATTTTAATTAAAAATTTGAGGAAATTAATTTTGAGTAAAATTAAATTGAATTTAGGAAATTTAGTTTTTTGTAGCAATCAGGAAATTTGAATACGCAAAACTAAGAGAGGATAAGATTTTTTTTAAGAAAAATATTTCTTATGAAAAATTTTCTTAAAAAAAGTATGAAACCGAGTATTTTAAAAAAGAATGGGAAACCTTTATCATAATATTTTAATGGATAAAATGATGAATATTATTATTTTCATTTTTTGAAACTGCTGTATTGAAGGAATTACTTTTTAACTGAACAAATTTTAAAAGGATTTTCAAAAACTCGAATTAATTCCATCCTGATATATCCTCATCTATGTATGTGGCATTATATTGCTTCACTTATTGCATTACATTTTTGATAACTCGTAATTATTACGAAATTTTTTTAACTTTTAGAATACTGATACGAATCAGAACGAAACAAAATATTTCAAAATGAAATAGCTCTCTGCTTTATTTTTATACATAAACAAAGTGAATTGATAAAACTTTAATAATCAAATTAAAAACTGAAAATAATTAGAATACAAGATTTTTTAAAAGTGTTCGTTCCTATTAAAGTACGAATTTATCAAATTTTCAGAGTGAATTTTATTTAAAGATTCAATTACTAGATAAATAAATAGTCAATAAAATAAAAAAAAAATCATCGGCAAACTTAATTTTTAAAGCTTTAACATGTAAGATTTCTTTTATGCATTCAATTTTTTTGCGTATTTTTTTTGACTCGTATAAGAAGTTATTACATTCGTACTTGTATCCAGAAACGTTTTCAAAGAGAAGAAAGACATTAACATTTCATTTTAAATCGTTGGTGTTTTATTTTCGAATGAATTACAATATGAAAAACCTTTTATATTTTTAAAGATAGATGGCAGCACGAACTATTATGAACAGTCATTGCTGTTGTCTACTGTTCAAAGAAATGTGTTTTACGTTGTGTGTGAACAATTAAAATACAACATTCAAGAACTCTCGTAATATGAAATATAAATGGAAAACTTTTAATGTACCAAAAAAAAAAAGAAAAAAAAACATTTAAAGGATTGAAAGTTTTTTTATTTGAGGGAAAAAACGATTTTTTTTAAAAGAATATTTTAGTAAGATTACACAAAACTTATTATAAATTTGATGAGCAAGTTCTGATTGAATTTGATTTTTCATATTTCTTTTCATTTCTATAATTAGAAAATATGCTTGTGCTTTATTGTAAGGCACGAGACAATAGTTTATATATATACATAATTTTAATCCAATTTTTATTTATTGTGATGCACATTTGTTTCGTAAAAACTCCACAGATGGCACTACAATGCAATAATTTAAAACAATTTTTTTTTTCTTTCCTTATCAGGATAAAACTCAAATCGCGCCAGTTATAGCACGCGCAGACGCGTAAATAAATTATTGTGGTTGAGTTTATTGTTTTTATAGTTATTAAACTTCGACTGCACACAGGTTTTAGTTTCTGGTCACAAACTTCCATTGTTTATTCCATCGTTCATTTTAAACAAATCAAAATGTTTAATAAAAACTTATAATGGATTTGTTATTGCTTTAAAATATTCAAAAAATGACGTTGTGCTCTTTCTTTTTCATGCATTCTTAATTAACTTATCATGAAATGTGAAGTGATGAAATTGAATAGACATTTAATGCTCAGTAAATTAGAAGTACATTAAAAGGAAAAATGTCAACCAAAACTAACTCATAAAATTTAAAAAGAAAAAAAAAAAGGTTTTAAACACAGAAAAGTAGGGCATTTAGTGTCGTGCCAGTGGCCTTCAAACATTTTTGACTCTCGGAACCCTTATAACTATAAGGTGTTTTTAGGGAATCCCATTCCATAGCACGCTAATTATATCTAAATAATAATATTTAAAGACGAATCTCTAAGTAGAACGAGAATCTAAACCAGTGTTTTTCAATGTGGGAAACACTGTTTTAGATACTCGTTTGGTCATAGAAACTCTATACAGAATGTGAATCAATTTTACTTTAACATTTATTATTTTCTTTTCCACATTTTATTTTGACTCGTGGAATCCTTTGTGGAACCCAGGGCTCCGTGGAACACAGCTTGAAGACCATTAGCCCAGTGACGAATTTAAGCTCATTTCGGGCCCTGGGTGCAGAAGATCTACAGGCTCCCCTGGCACTGGAGGATCAAAATTATAACCAGAAAATCCGGTTAAGTCCAGCCTCAGGCCCCTGCGCCCCAAGCGCCCAATGGATAAACCGGTACTGGCATATGTCTATGCTAAAAAATAATTTTCCAATTGCACTCTGCTCACGAATTTGAATGGGATAAGTTTAACTGTGAAACAGGTATCAAAACGTTGCAATTTTCAGCCCGATCATGGGAACAAATTCGGTTTTCAAGATAAGTAATAGATGAAATGTGGCAAGACAAAATATGTTTTAAGGATAATTATATTTTGTTCCTACTCAGCTCTCAAAATCAAATTGATCAATCAATTGTGAATCGATGTTATGCATCAGTGGCATAACGAACAACATTTGCGCCCCCCCCCCGCAAAGTCAGATTTTGGGCCCCCAAGTTGGAATTTACAAAGGGTAGGGGTACTTGGTGGCAATCAGGCTTTGGATCCCCTAGAACCCTGGACACCTTCGCGATGCGGGGCTAGTGGGGGTGTACATTACGCCACTGTTATGCATTACAATTGGTAACTCAGTGGTTTTCCTCAATAATAATAAAAAGAAGGTCACGATCTTTTCAGAGGTCTGTTTATTCCTCTGCTCGTCTCAACTCCTCCCTCCTTAATGTCTAAGGGAACACTGCAGCATTATAAGCGCTAGAGGGCGTATTACATTCATATACATGTACACTGAACAGTAATTTTTTTCGTCAAATTCTTTAGAAGTAATTTAAAATCTATAAGTCGTAAAAAATATCTTAAATTCTTAAAAATAACCGAAAAAAGTTAAGACACCTATGTAACTAGGTCTAATAATAACATTATATAATCTTTAAAAAAAAGATTGTATAAAAAAATAATCTCTATTATGCGAAAATAAAAGGTACGTTTAAAATATTTTTTTTATAGAAATCTCATTCCAAAAAGAATTAAGGCACGAAGGGACTATATTTCTTTTATTTATTCAATAAAAATCAATTACGTTAAAAAAAATTGAAAAAAAATTGTTGCTCTCGAGTTTAAAGTAAAAACCTCATTTAAGTTACGTCATTTTCACTTAACAATAATTTGTAATTAAAAAATAAATCATAAAATTTCTTTTATTGAAATTAGAATAATAACATAGGTTATAAATATTTATGATCAAGTTGTATACATTAAAAATCGTTAACCTGTATAGTTCATTTAAAAAAACATTTACGTTATATGACCCGTTATATGTTACGTTATATGTTGGTCGTAATGCTGTTCGAATCATATAATACATCTCTTGTATACTTCAAATTTAAAGCAAAAACAGACAGAATTCATATAAAAGTGAATTTTTAAATATACCGTCGAGCCTCCATACTACGAACCTCTATATTGCGAATTTTTCTATATAGCGAACTTTTTCCTGGAACCAAGAACATTTCACGATTTTCTTCGTAAAGTAACCTCCCAATAGCGAAGCGCATTTTCTGTTTAACGAACTTTTTTTTTTCTATAGTCATTCATTTTTTTTCTCCCTATTTTTAAAGTATTTTTGGACTTTTCAAGTTATTCTCTCTTTTAACATATTTTATGTTAGTCATAAATCTTGAACTGATTTTATTAGGTGCCTAATTTGCTGAAAGCTATTGAATTCTTAGCGTTTCCACCACAAAAGTGCTACCTTTGACCCCCATTGTAAAGTTCACTAGAAACATCTTCAATATCCCCTTTTACCTTCAGTGGAGCTGTCTCGTGTCCCCGTGTCCTTGAACTAGACTACGTTCATTTGTAATGTTGATCAGTCGTACTGGTAACATTTTTGTAGCTCCGAAATGTCAAAACGCAAGTGCCTGAGCAACAAACAAACAAAAAATTCTTCAGGCAGTGGATAACGGCTTCAAGAAAAAGGATATTGCTTTATAATTTGGTGTTACTCCAAACAGCTTATGAACATTATAAAAAATTCGAGATAAGTTACAAAATTAAGATTCATCGAACTCTTGTTCAAAACGTTCAAGAACACGTGTGTGTGAAGATGTCGACGAGGCAGGTTTGAAGTGGATACACACAATGCGAGATAAAAATGTTTTGATCTCTGAACCTTTCGTAAAAGATTGTAAACCTAAAAATTAAAGAATGCAGCTTGAAAATATGTGTGCGCGTTATACGCCGGATTTTACGGTACATAAAATTCAGTCATTGAAAGTATAAATATTGTACATAATGTGAAAAGTTGTTGTTGTAGTTTCTAATCCTTCAGAGATCTAGCGGCAGCTAGATCAGAGAGATCCATATGATACCGTGAACTCTAGCGAAGTCAAGCATCAGTAGAGGACTTTCATAAACATCCGCCAGAGCGAACTCCAAGCAATCCAGGATGTGATCGGGGGATGCCAGCTTCAGATTGAATTTTTTGCACAGTGAAAAGACTTTGCGTTCTGAGTCAAAAGTCATGTTTTTTAGATGTCCACTTATGAGTCTTGAGGTGGCTGTTTGATCATTTCTATTACCTCCGAATTCTAACGCTCCCCCCGGAGTCTTCCTGCTGAACCAAGGATGGGTGGGAGTGGTGAGCCAGTCTTAATGTGAAAAGTATATTTATTATATGTTCGCTGTCGTATATATTGTGAAGAACAATTTTGAAATTATATACCTCTAATATTCGGTCTTAATATTCTATCTAAAAAATAAGCAACAAACAGTAAAGTTAGCATAACTCAAGAAGAAGAAAGACTACAGCAACAAAATTTACATATGTACCTTGTAACAAAATGCTAAAACAATTCTTCAGTAAAATATTTACATAACCACACATAAGGTTATATAATGCAATAGATATAAAAACAAGTTCAATTCAGCAGTTACTATTTATTTCATTGCTTTGAATGTTACGTTTGTTTGGTGCTCGTTTCTCTATTTGTTTGCTTTCAATTTTTGAAAATGTGTAGCAGTCGGCATTTGAAGGAAAACATACGCTGGTATGCAATCGGACTCATCAATTCTGGGGAACGACCGTCGGAGATTGCCTGAACCTTAAATATCAGCCGTTCAATCATCAGCCCCTTGTGGAATCGCTATTAAAACGAACACTCAGTTTCCTGAAGAACTGGTAAGATTACAAAGGTCAATTGGGATTGTTTTTGTGTCTGCAAGCTCGATGTTATTGGACGAGTTAAACTTGTCAAATTTCTTCCAGTGTTGCGTCGTCATCAGAAATAGTGCCTTTGCGATAATTTGTTTGCAGCAGGATGCATGAAAGTCATCTGTACTTGACACATATGCTGGTCTGTATCTGGAAGTCATGAGTCCTGATACCATATTTCTGGACTATACCGTACGATTACATAAAGCTTGCGTTGTCAACCGGTACGTAGAGCGTGAAACACTGCTTCGAATGGAATTGCCGACCACCAGTAAAGCATGTCTGGGGCATGTTCGAGAGACGGCTTTCTGTTCTGTGCAATATTCTCCCCAAATGACTTTACAGTTTGTCTTCAAGAATGGACTCAGATCCTGCAAAGTTTATCTGACAACCTTCTTGCAGAGCAGGTATAAAACCTCGCTAAGGAACCTTCATTTCCAACAAAAGTGATCAAATGCTTTGCTTATAAATATTTGCAACTATACATTTTTTTCGCATAAGTTAGAGGTATTACTTTTTACACTGCTTATTCGAAAACTGATAGTTATTTTCCTACGTTATTTTATGTACCATTACCTTTTTTCTTCTGTTCAACATGCTTAAAAGGATGCTTAAAAAAGCTAAAAAAATTTAAATTTTACAAACATTTTGCCACAAATTAAAATTTTTTTTGTATAGAATTATTATTAAATATTAATCTTTATAAAATACAATTAAAACCAAATATCAAATATTAAAAATAAAAAAAATATGTGAAGATTGTACCATATCGCCTTAATACTTATAAGTTGTCATAATACAACAACCATAAGTAGTTATGTTACACATGCATGATCATGTGCCCGGCTTATCAGCACAGGAAAAATCTAAAAAGTTAAAAAAAAAAAAAAAATGAAAAAAAAAAGAAAGTATATGGTTTCTAGTTACAGTCATAAGCTTCTCTTCGTTGAGTTTACATTAGAAATGAAACATTTTATGATTTTATTTGGCTGTTAAAATCCGTTTCCACCAGCAATGTCGTTTTATCGTGGATGGTTTTGAAAGCGAGTTACATTAACCTTTCCAAGCGATTCAAAATATTCCCTATAAAGTTGAGGCTTGGAGATTTAGGTGACCAATTCATCTGAAGAATATCTTTATTTTCTAGAAAGACAGTGGCCAGGTGAATTTTATGAGGACGAATCTAGTCATCTATGAAAATTAAATTACAGTCCACCCCACCCCTAAAAAGATGAACATAGTGATCCCTAATCCAAATCATCAAACTTTGACTGATATACCAGTGCATCTGTACCTATCAGATACCCTATCAGGACATGAATGCATGTAAATGTGTCTTCTTCCGATCCATGCTTAAACGTCGATGCTTTCTGCACCTTGCTAAATGTACTCTTCTGAACTCAAAAGAGAACGAGACTTCACAGTAAGTCTTTTGCAAATAGATTTTTCTTATGTATCCATATGTAAGTAGCTATTCTTCAAATTTGGGCTCCTGTGGTCACATTATGCTCACAAAACAGCTGAGAAACTGACGTATTTTTATTACGTCTCACTGAAATGGACGAATATTGGTTTAAATTGGTCGTTGTAGCTTTTAAATGACCTTGGCCATGCCTTTTTCTTTTTAAGTTGCTCACAGTACTCATTCATTAAAGTCTCTTGCGATTTTTTTCATTACTTCTCTGCTTCAATTCTCCAGATGATTCTTTACCTCAGTTTGTTATCCAAATGTGGGGATTTATTTATTTCAATTGTTTGTTTTAAATTTCAAATAAAATTTCGAAAAACTACCACAAATTTTGCCGAGGAGCATGAACAGATTACTAAAGAATTGTTTTGCTCACAGTACTCATTCATTAAAGACTCTTGCAATTCTTTTCATTACTTTTCTGCTTCAATCCTCCAGACGATTATTTACCTCAGTTCGTTATCCAAATGTGGGGATTTATTAATTTCAATTGTTTGTTTTGAATTTGAAATAAAATTACGAAAAAGTACCACAAAAGTTGTCGAGGAGCACGAGCAGATTACTAAATTATTATTTTTCTTCATGTTCAATCCACATTTATGGGTTTGCTTATGTAATCGACTCTAAAAAATCTACTTACATCTTTGTTTGGTAGCAGTTTTAATCTGTTGTTTAGTAGTTTCTTCAGAAATTGGATCGATTTTGAAAAAAAAAAGGAATTATTTTTGTGTTCTTAATTTCTTACCATACTCATTGTATTATTTACTTACTTGCAATGTTCTTTCGTAAATTTTTCTGAACCTTCTACGTCAACCAATGGACCACATTTCTCTTCCATCTTTTCACGATACACATTCAGACATTTTGCAAACTTGAGATACCCTGTAAAATTAAATTCCAATTAATTGAATATAAATTTCATATGCTAACATTATGATGATGTTAGTTAAGCGTAATATAAAGCATCTGAAAGATTCGAAAAATAAAATGATAAAAAAGATTTTAGTTACAGCTCATTTTTTTTTTTGTATAATAAGCCTGTAACTGGTCCTTACTTATTTATGGAAAGCTCTCTTCCTAAATAGTGATGGCTTTAAATATCTTTTATAAGCTTTAGCTCAACTGAAACTTAAAACTGCATCTGGTTATGTTTTTTATAAACTATATATGGTGTAATTTATATTATAATTCGATAACTTTATTTGGTTCAGTAACACTTTAAAATTGTTTTAAAAATAAGAATTTCTGCAAGTAAAATTTCTTAACTAAAAAGAAGTTTTTATTATTATTAGTGAATCTTTTTAAAAGCAAGAATATGAATTAATGAAACATTAAAAGAAACGAAGAAATTGATAATACCTGTACAAAAAAACCCGAACTAAATATATACATCCTTACAATATAAGGGAAATATACATACAATGGAGCAAAAAAGTGCACCATACGTAGAATTAGTGAAAGCTCAAAAAGAAAAAAAAAAGTATTTATTAGCTATGCTAAAAAGAAATTCACATGCACCATAAAAATTATCAGATCGTTTAAATCTGCCATCTAAATATACACCACAGAATAAGAAACATTTGCCAAATAAAGGAAATAAAAGTTTTACCCAGGTTATATACGTTTTAATATTGACTCCATAGGGAAAAATGAAGTAAGAAATTTATTGTACGCTGATACTGGTACATTTTTACTTTAGTATATGAAGCACCCAAAATATTGCGAAGAGTTATTGTTAGTTATTATTTTATTTTAATGATTTTAATATAACCTCAACACAATACAACACTGAGATCCCTAGCAAAAAAAATTAAGGTATATTACACTACAGCTTATGTCAGCCCAAACCATCCTCCTTTCCGCAAAATACACTGCATATCACACAGTGTAGCCGTCGCTATAGAACTGGATATACTTCCCTCGGGGGGGGGACCCTTCGAGGCAACAATCTTGTAGTGTGTGGCGGCGCTGTGATGTGCCTCACCACTTGTGAAGCGAAGTGAAGATATCAAGATCTTCATGTATATATGTTACCGGCAAAGTATAAAATCCTAGGCATTGTATAGAATGCTGAAACTAGCGGCAATGTATGAAAAGGTTCAAATTTCATACATTGCCTAGGCATTCTATAGAATGCCTAATGAGAAAACGGCAAAGTATGAAATACACCACCGATTCGTTTCGAATATTGCGTGGCAAGACACGAGACTTTTAACGCATGTCTCAGGCTCAGAAATTTGTCGATTGAACATTGCGGTTTGTTCGGTAGTGCCAAAATACTTAATTTTACTTCAATTACTCTCTTTTGCTCAATTTTACTTCAATATTCAATTTTACTTTCAATTCAAATATACTCAATTTTGTTTTTTCCTGTGCTGCGTGAAAAAAGAGGAGGAAGCTGCGGTGTAGAAGAAGGAGTCATGGTCTGTAGCAGGGACCGGCAATCTATGACACACGTGCCATATGTGGCACGTGTACAATTATCGGCGGCACTTTGCATTACTCAAGAAATTTGTCAATTTTTGAATTGTTTCAAAAATGCCCTACTGTGTGATACGATGAATCATATTGGTAGATTGGTTTAACACGCCACAGCTAAAAGGTGGCCGACCTCTGGTCTATAGACATGAAACTATTCAACGACGAGCTGGGCAAAATTCGAGTTAATGCTGCAAACAAAAGGTGTTTTTTTTAAACTGAAATTACTTAGATGTTAATAACTGATGTACGTACAAAATGCCAAAATGACTACTAAGAGGGAACCAGGGACTATTGTTTGTTGAATAGCGCTTTGATGTGATGTTTGTAGAAAATAAAAGTACACTCGCATTTAACCTGTTAAAGAGTCAGTACCATACAGCAGTGGTCCCTAATCCCCAGTTCGTGGATCAAAGTGGTATCGGCCACTAAGGAGCATTAAAATTATTTTTATTTATTTACCGGGGTGTATTTCTCTCTTGTGTATTTCTCTTCCATAGAAATCATTTTATATTCGTTTTTTGGTGCAACTGAATTTTGTTCTGAAGGCATGTTTAAATACAATTAAATTATTAAATCAAAACAATATAAAATATAAATAATCAACGTCCCACCTTCAGCGGGTCACGTTCACCGGCCAGGAAGATAAAAAGATTGAGAACCACTTCTATACAGTATATCATCATGGATTTTGTGGACCTAATACTTCGTGCCTAATATCTCTGAAGACCTACCGTATAGGGAAGCGATACACGTTAAATCTGACGAGAATTCAAACATTCTCCCGTTGGTGTGGTAGTTAGCAGAGAGGGGGGCAGCTCAGGTGTCATCCTCTTCACTTGACCATGGTTTAAAATTACGAGGTCCATCTCCAAAATCCCTCGAGTACTGAACAGTACGACGTAAATATTTACTCACTCACTTGAGGACGTGAAAGAATTCTGAAAAAACTTTTAACTTAATTCAAAAATGTTACTCGTTACGATACTGAACTGTTCATCCACCTTTGTGAACTTTGCCAGAAACAACAGATAATTTTTAAAAAAAAAGATATTGTTGTGAAATTTCTGATTTTTCCCAAATGCCAATGCAATTGGAACTTGTAATGAATGGGAAATTAGTTCCTATCGACTTGGAACTTCTGAAGGAATTTTAAAACAAGTATATGCGAAATCGCAATTTATACTTTGTGTCCTAAGAACTTGCTTAGAATTAAAGATATTCCCGAGCACGAAATTCCTCTCCTGTAAGTTGCAATTGCTCAGTCGAATGGTAGAGTCCAAGGATTTGTATGTGTAAAATAAAGTACCAACATAAGAATTGTCTTTGCGTGAAAAATGTAATTCAAAATGTCAATAAGCCTCTACCATATTGCAGCTAGTAGATTAATTTTGATTTCATATTTTTTTATATGAAAATTTTGTTTTCCTTAGTAAGAGACATAAGTTTCGTTTGGTACAAATTTCTTTTTCCTTTACGTATTTTGAATAATTTTTTAATGCCTCTCTCATTCTTTTGTCGGAATAATATTTGTATTTTTAGGAATGTACTTCATTGATATAATAGCCTTAACATTACCTCTTTTCATACTTTACCTAAATGGCTTCGGTCATTTTATAGAATGCCTAGGCATTCGATACAATGCCTAGGCAAAGTATGTAATAAATCTCACATTTCATATTTGCCTAAAAACGTGAGGCATTCTTTTCAATGCCTATGCGTTCTATAAAATGCCGACACACACACATTTGTACTTCGCCGGTAACATATATACTTCGACTTTTGTAAATAACTTACTCACTTTGTTGATGGTCGTGTTTGCGTCTAATTTACGTCTACCGTTGTGTTTTAAGGAGTGTGTATTTATGTATCTAAGCATTAGAGTGTATTTATGAGACTACACGTGGTGACCTTGGATTCGAATACTCCCTTCAACCCAGACTCTCTACACCCGGGTGGGCAATAAGTTGATCGCGATCGACCGGTGGACCCAAGACATTTTGGGGTGACCGCCTTCAGGAAGACCTAATAATCGTTCCATCATACGAAGGACAGGAAATACCGTATTCGAATCTAAGCCGCACCCCCAAATTCTCAACAAGATTGTGTGAAAATTGAAAAATAGTCTAAAATGTAGTTTATCGATATTCAATTTTACGAAATTAAAATAAATTTAAAAGGAAAACTAAAAGAAGTGAATAATTAGTTATTTTATCAGTATATTAAAACTTTTAAATGCATGCATGAAGCTGTGTTATATATTATAATATATATATATCTCTAATATAATAACGCATTTTTTCCCTTCGATTCTAAGCCATGCCCGATTTTCTGTAGCATTAACATTGAAAAAAACGTACGGCTTAGATTCCAGTAAATACGATATTTAAAAAAAAATACGGAGGGGAAAAAATCAAATTATAAGAGAAATTTCGTTGAGTAGAAAATACACTTCGCAATTTGGAGGCTATTTTACGAAGAAAATCATAAAATAATCCTGGTACCGTGAAAAAGTTCGCGAAGTAGAGAAATTTTCATACAATAGAGCAATTGAGATTCGTAAAATGTGGTCCAACTGTATTGCATAGTTTCTTTTAGCTCACTACACCTACGCCACTGGGTGGACCGCAACACCTTGAAAAAATTAGAAGTAGCCCGTACCCTGGAAAAGTCTGCCCAACCCTGCTCTACACGTTATGACCCGGTAGTTTGCATTTTCTGTCGTTACTTTTCGATTTGGTCGAGATGCCGAACATTAGTTTTAGACAAAGTAATCTCAATATATTAAACTGTTAAACTTTGAGGTGTCATTTTTCTTAAAACTTAAGGTTTTCGTTGTTTATTTAGATGCATTTAAAGTTGTTGCATTAATAATTTATGCAATATATATATATATATATATATATATATATATATATATATATATATATATATATATAATGTCTACTGAAGACTTAAAGTTAAGTAACAATTCAAACTCGGAAAGTTCCGCCGCAGCGATTAAAACTCCTTCATTTTGGAATGACAAACCAGAGTTATGGTTTGCTCAGCTTGAAGCACACTTTAAACTAGCAAATATTACGGTCGATTCTACTAAATTCTTTTTTGTCGTTTCAGCTTTGAGTACCAATGGTTTAACTTGCGTGTCTGATATTGTACTTAATAATGCCTGAAGTTGATGCATACGATAATATTAAATCTAGATTAATTGCTATCGGGTATTGAGTTACGCGATAAGAGAGAAACCCTTAAAACTACTTTACGAAATTCAAAACTTAGCAGCAAAAAAATTTCATCTGAGGTTTTGAAAAACTTGTGGTTACAGCTCTTGCCTTTACAAATTCAACAAATTTTAATAATCAGTCACGACGAGATTCAATCTTTAGTTAAAATGTCTGATAGCATTTTTGAAATATCTAAGGATGATACTGTGGCTTCGGTTTCATTTAATAATAAATCTCAGAATATAGAAAAACGCTTAACAACAATAGAACAAAGGCTGTAAAAATTAGAAATGTGACATAGATCCCTTTCCCACGGAAGAAGTGAAGAAAAACCTTCTGTTTCGGCACTTACGGTAGATAAAGGCAAAGTTAAAGCGCTTATTTGCTTATGATAAAATAACAGGTCAAGAATATTTGATTGATACTGGATCTGCTGTGTTAGCATTTTACCAGCTGCATTAAATCAAAAAGAAAAATCTTCGGATTTTATTTTGTATGCTGCAATGGGACCAAGATTATTACTTTTGGCACTAAATTGGTTACTCTGAATTTGGGATTTAAGAAAAAATTTCAATGGTCATTCATCCTAGCTTCAATTTCAAAAACCTATAACAGGGGCAAATTTTCTAGGGCACTTTGGTTCATTTCACAAAAACTACATACACTTATGAGACTACATAGTGACCACCAAGTCAGACCATGCTAGTAGTACGTTTTGATTTGCTCAAATGGTTTGGATGGTTGTCTGTGTCTCTCTCACCATATTTATGACTTCGGAAATCAACACTTTCAAAATCTACACTTAGATTAGAGATGCCCCTGACTTGACGCATTCGCCACTGGAAGCAGAGTCTTCCGGCTCCACTAGAAGGGTCGGGTCAGTGGTACCATTGGATTTTCCTATGTCTAAAAAAATCACAAGAGAAAAGATAAAACTTAAAAGTTTAAGACAAAACCTCAGTCACCATAAGCAATCCCTGAAAAACTACGATGAAATGGGGTTCTTAGCCAAAGTTTCACTCTCATTCGGAGACTTAAGGCTTACATTGTCTTATGCAAGGGAATCATCATGAAGAGAATAACCAAAATCAACCCTTACTCTGAACTTTTCTTTCGAACTGGGTTTTCACCAACAGGTTGGCTAGTGGCTCTGACCAGAAAATTTAGCCTCCAAAAATCTCTCTGAGAGATTGAGAACTTGGAATCAAAAATGTATATGAGCCACAATCCAGAACTATGGACATTGCTCTGAGACGATGCACTTTGTGAG
>BMAO01031095.1:0-20553 GCA_019973975.1 Trichonephila clavata | reverse complement strand
GGCTATTTGAACAATCTTGATGTTCGCAAAAGCTTTTTGAGTACCAGCCTTGGAACGCTGGATGGGGTGATTCCAATTTCATTATTGCCACACCCTTCATGTGAAAGGCTATCACTCTTGTAACTTATTCAAATGAAGTTCTTCAAGATTATAAAACTATTTGTTTCACGGATGGCAGTAAATTGAATAGAAGAGTTGGTCTTGCCTGCGTTATTTACGAGGAAGGATTTGAAAAAGCTACTTTCCAGCATAGAATTAGAGATGAATGCTCTGTTTTTCAAGCCGAACTACTCTGCATTAATCTTGCCGTAAAAGTGATTCAGGACTCTCTCCGTCAGGGCGATACTCTCAAATTTCTTATTTGCACCGACTCGCTCTCTTCGCTTCATTCTTTGCACAATATAAATTCTACGGAAAAACTTGTTGTGGAGGTTCAATCTATTCTGTACAACCTTGAAGACTGTGATATCCACTTTTCTTATGTTCGGGGCCATAGTGGAAATCTCGGCAATGATAGAGTGGACCAGTTGGCTAAAGAGGCAACTTGCCAAGATATGAGCCTTTCGATGTCTGTGCCATTGTCCCACTGGAAGCATTTAGCTTGGGAAAGAACTGTTTCCGACTGGAACTCCAAATTCTTGGCCTCACCTAAAGCTTTATGGACTAAAATTTTTTTCCCGACCATTTATCAACGGCTAAAATGTAAGAAATTTGTTACTGATTTTAAGTTATCCCAGATTCTAACAGGACATGGTAATTTTAAGAGCTATTTATTTAGGTTTAACTTAATTGGTAATGATATTTGTTCTTGTGGTCTGGATCCTGAAACCGCGGAACATGTCTTGTTGTATTGTAATATATATTGTTGTAAAAGAGAAAATTTTAAAAAGAAGTTAAAATGCTTAGGTATTTCCTGGCCACCCATTTTGTCTTTGTTAGTCAATTGTTCTGAAAGCCTTAATGTTTTGAGAAAATTTGTTTACAGTATATATTTTTAAAATTTTACAGATACTTTCCTTTCTTTATATTTGTGTATTTCCTCCCTTCCTTTATTTTAGTTTTGGCTCTTTATGTTTGTTTTTTTCCCTTTTTGTGTTTTTTCCCCCTTTATTATGTTTTTTTTTTGTTTTTTGTTGTTTTTGTTATTATTATTGTTTTTTGTAATGTTGTTACCACTTACGTCTGTAAGCCTCATGTTATGCAATGTGGAGCATGAAGAGTTTTGCAAATAAATTTATTTAAAAAAATAATAATAATTATAAAAGGCCAAATTTAGAAAGAAAATAACAGTTCTGATAGTTTGTTTCGTATTTTAAGAATATTTTTTGACGGGGGGGGGGAATTTCTAAGGGAATTTTGAAGGGATTTTCTAAGTAAATTTTTATTAACTTTTAAATGAAAATTTTTTAATTCATCAATATTTAGATAAGCCCCATATAAGTTCATGGAGAGGATCTCAAAACAAAATAAAATACTCAAAACTCACTTTAGGTTTAGGTATATCAAATTTGATCAAAAAGTAACCGATCTTTGGCGAGAAAAAAATTGTAGTTACTTTTGCGTTATTGGGATCTGAATGAAATTCAAACCCTTTGCGCTTTCATACACTTAGTGCACCATTCTTTTCACTGCCAAAAACACTTCAAAGTGGCTTTTTTTTAAATGGTGCTAAACTTGCGATTTGCATTATTTCGTCTCTTCTCTGAAAACGGGATCCTTTCAATGGCATTTTCGTTTTTGAAAGGAAGAAGACGCAAGGAGCCTGGTTCAGAGTTGATAGTATCTAGTACACACACAAGGGTGTCAAAATCAAAGGCAAACTTGGGCTCAACAAGCAAGGTTTAACTTAAATAGGCAGCCAAAAAAAAATCAATATTTATAGAAACGTTGGTACCGTATTTACCTAATTGCGTTATACTCAAAATAAATCGCAGAATTTTATTTAATGTAGCAAAAAAAGAATATTTAAAAAAAATTACTTAGCGAATTCAACCTATCTTATTTTTATTTTCGTCACTTTGTAATTTTATTATATATTATTGAGTGCCATATATTGTCCGGGTCACGAAAAAGTTCGCTGCGAGCTACATGCGGCTCGCGGGCAGCGAGTTTGACTCCCCCGATCTAGTAGGCTCTGTGCCCGATCTGTAAGGCGAAGTTCTATGAATAAATTTTGTTGAAATACTATATGCTTCTACAATAATGGAAGCAGTAGTTATTTTTTAGGAAAAGCTTTAAAAATGAGTAATTATTAATATAGAATTGTTTGAATATTAACAACATATTCTTAGCTTGACTGAGAGAAAGCAAAGTGTTAAGAAGTTTCATTTATTTTCTCATCAAATCATTTTATTATTTTCCGGATATAAATGTATGTCTTATTCGTTCCTTTTATTATTTTTACCTTGAAAGCAAACCGAATTTGAACTGTGTATATTACAATACTTTAAACATTTTATGGAGCACTATAGCAAAAGGGAAAATATCTATATCGTAACATCAATTAATTTTAGCATTGAAACATTTTATTACGTGAGTTTTCAAGTTTAATTTTAATTTTTAAAATTAAGTAAAGCCAGTCTTTGAAGATGTGAGTGGGGTTGGCTAGTGTCTTAGAGGTTGCGGGTTCAATCCCTGCTGGAGTCGATCGATTTACTGGATTAGAAAATCGTAGGCACTTGAGCCATATGATTATGTAACATGTAAAAAAATCCTTGAGTATCAATCTGCATCTGATACTTTCGACAAAATAAAATCGTGGCAATATTTAGCATCCAGCGTGAGTTTGAATTAAATAAATTCATGCATCAGAAATTTCGTAGCTGGAGCCACCACGAGATGGCGCCACGAATGAAATGGCTCTCACACTTTAGGACTTGCCGTGTCTGCAAAGGCTTAGCTGCCAAAATGTACCTCTTTAGAAAAAAAAGAAATGAGGGGGAAAATTAACATATCATTTTAAATAAAAACTGTACTTATGGACAGATAAGATTAATATTACTAAATCCTTTATTGCGTACATTTATCAGAAAATTTGGTATAAAGTACCTAATTTGTATAAGTTAAATAATAGATAATGAATTTCGGCATGTATTTTTATGATTCTCTTGAAATCTTTTAATGAATTCTCAAGATGTCTAGGGATTCACGTCTTAGATTTAGGTTGCATAAAACATCAACCTAAAACTAAAGCCTATATAACAAATCTGTAATCTCCATAATACTTTGTTGTAACCTATAAAAATACCCAATAAGTTCCAATGTTTTTAATAGGTTTTGATTATAATTAATCATTTTAGATTTAACTCTATAAAATGAATTGTTTAAGCTGTTAAGGAGCTGTTTTAGCTTTTTTAACATGTGTTACTTTGTTGATATTTGTGGGATCTCAATGTGAGATATTTAACGTGTTCTCTTTAAATATTTTTCAAAAGAAGTCATATTTTTCAAAATATGCGTTATTGTAATAGAAGTATTTCTCCTCTTATATGTAGAAGATTATTCATTTTAAATGGGATTTTAATTAATAAGTATTTTGAGAATTCCAGAAAAAACTTCGTTCAAATTAAATCAATCCCTTATTTAGTTTTTCGTATTAATACCCCAAAATGATAAAGTGATGAAATAATATCGATAAAAATGATAAAATTATAAAATATTGAAAATTTTTATAACAGATTTAAAAGGTTTAAACGGCGAGTACCGTTTTTTCATTGTTTATTAAAGTAGAAAATATTTTTAAATTATTATCTAACTTTTTATAGTTCTAGGTTTTTGTAAAAACTTACTCACTATTTTTGACTTAGTCTAAAAGCATTATTATTATCAGTGTTCATTTCTGTCTCCAAAACAGTTTATTTTTAATAGTGAAGAACAGTTTTTTTCATTCTTTTTCTCTATAGTTAGATTTTTGCGTATGGATAAAAATTTCCCTAGCATGTTTTTTTTTATATAGAATGCTTGAACATTTGATATCATAAATGGTAAATATGTGGAATGTAACATTCTTTAATATTCCTAACATTTTCATTGGTTACACGTTGAACGAAATAATTAATGACACCGAAAACAGAGCGCCAGACTTTAATTATTTTTACAGCAGTCTTTTGAAGACATTTACTTTTTTTATACACAGATTAAATATGTTTTATACAATGACTAAATAATTGGTATACACGTATAAAATCACCTGAAATAAAAATAAGTTTACTTTTATAGTTGTGCGTGTTTTGAATGGAATTTCCAGTTTCTTGTGTCTATTTTTTCCAGTTGACGTTGCTGCCTTTTGTCCAGACATTCTTGTTCTCTTCCCATTCTGTAAGTACATAAAAATAAAACATATGCTATGATAATATACGAAAGGAATTATTCTTAAATTATAACCTTCTAATTTGGAATATCAAAAATTATTTCGATAAAATTGTTTTACATTCATATCTTTTTACAGTTGCTTTTCTCTGTAAAATATTTAAATCCAGACGGAAATTCTGCATACATGATAACGATAAAATGCTACAAATAACTAAAACTTTCATCTAGAGATTTTTCAAAAGGATCATTTAACAATTTATAATAAAATATAAGAATCCGTCTAAGAACAGAATAAAAATATTATAAGCAAATAAAACATTTTGCCGAGTATTAAACGAACTTTAAGACTATGTATTTAAATAAGCATAAAGAAAACATGGATAAATTTTAAAGAATTTTTTGCAAGGCGGTATTTTGCATAAACTTTACGATTTTTTACTTCTAATATACAAAAGAACCGGGTTCTCTCGACCACGAAGTTTGTTGGTTAAGACTGAAGATTAGTTAGGTTTTTTCCTCTATGTGTTTCATCATCAAAATAAAAATAAAATGCAGATTAAATTAATACTAACATCTTCTCCCATACCCAAGTGCAACAATGTTAGAGACATAGTATTAGAAAATTATAAAGGGAAAACGCGATGAGCGCGTGCCATTAATTGTTATTATTATTATTATTTTGAATTTCTGTTCAGACCAGGTTTATGTATTATCTGCGCGTGACTATAAAAGGAAAACATGAATAAAAAAATTCATTTTGTCGTTCGAATAAAACTGTGAATATTATTATTTTGAAACTGAATTTCGATTTGATGCTCTGCATTTGAACAAGAATCTTTCAATAAAAAATTATGTAATTTAAAAAAAAAATATTACGATATAGAGTTTTGTGTTAAACTTTAAATTCCATAGAAACATATTTATGCAGTTAAGGTATTCAGCTTGACATAATTGAAATTAAAGAAGAAAATACAACTTGTTATTTGGGAAACCA
Organism: Trichonephila clavata; assembly: GCA_019973975.1. Classification (NCBI taxonomy): domain Eukaryota; kingdom Metazoa; phylum Arthropoda; class Arachnida; order Araneae; family Nephilidae; genus Trichonephila; species Trichonephila clavata. The sequence continues at coordinate 15,248 of BMAO01031095.1, read as the reverse complement.
TATTGTTAACTTAACAGAATTAAAATCCATGCTAAATAGGTTTGCTTAAAAATCATGAAAAGAAGGAGAATACACTATTTGAATGACTTTATATATGTAAATACATATATAAGCAATTAAAATTTTCATGATTATAAGAATTATAATTACTTAGCCAGAACGTTTATGAAAATAAAAAACTACTTTTTAGTAATTTTAAAAACTACTTAACCTCATTACAGGGCTGTTCGAATGCATATTTTGACGCATATTTTTGAATTCATGAAGAAAAAGATCACCATTCGTAAAAAAGCATTTGGATCATCTAATCAAAACTGACGAAATTTGTATAAATAAGGACTTTTTTTAAGCATATTTCATTAACAATTATAGGGTTTTGATTAGTTGATTGCTTTTGTATTAGTGTCACACTACAATCAACCCGAGAACTCCAAATTTAGGCTTGCAATTCTTTCATGTCAAACCTCCTCCTGCGCAATTTAGCTTTAAAGAATAGTTGCCTGTGGTGAAAGAATTCTAAACAGCGTAATTAGAATATTTTATCGTAGCCTCCCCACGAAAATTAGCACACTTATAAAGGACTATTAAAAGTTGTTGCAGACTGAGCAACTAAACTCAGCTTCTTGTAAAAATGCCTCGCTTTGCATTTTGTGAAGGAAGCATTATTCGGTTAATTAACCAAAGCGCGTGGGTTGCTCATAATTTTTTTTTCTTTTTGAAAGGAAAATACTGATGGAGACATTGTAATGCAAATTTAATCCCCTAAGCATCTCCACTATAATTTTAATTGATTTAGTTATCCAATTACTTTTAAACAATGACTCAAATAACGATAATTAGACACCTTTTCTTCAACAAATGTTTCTAATTGCTTTCTGAATTGAAAAATGAGGATTAAATACATTATATACCCCCTTTTAGTCTAAAAAAAAGCTTTTGAACTTTATTTATTAGCACCTGAATTGAAAAGTTTTTATTTTTGGGTTTATTATACCGAAATATACAAATATACATGCGTAACCTTATTTTATGTGAATAAATCAGTGTTCAGTTTTTTAAAAAAATATGTACTTTTTTACGAATCGGAACATTTTTTTTCTAATTGTTTTTTTCTAATGATGTCGAGCCATGGCAGTATCAAATCACATAGTACCATGGGCCCAGATGACTGTTCTGGCAATCTGTTCAATATTATCCACATAGAGGATTATGGACGAAAACATGACCCATATTTCTTGTAGGGCAGCAAGAATAGCTGGACAACATAAAAATATGAGCAGTTGTTATCTTTGTATCTAAACAGTTGTCACAATTCCTATAAGTTCTTCTACCATCCCTATCAATCTTCATTCCTCTGTGATGACCCGTTCTTAGGCTAGCAATAGTCTTTGTTAAATGGCGGTCTTCATTTATATTACAGATTTGATCCTTTACAAGAACTGACTTACCTCTCAATTTGAAATTTGCGACAGTATTTTCGTCTAATACGGTAACGTTGACAAAGTTGTCATTATTAAGATTTCTAGCTTTTTTCGCCGGTTTATCTGCATTTTCATTGCATGTAATCTCAACGTGTGTAGGTAACCATTGGAAAAAGCAGACTTTATCTAACTCCTGTAATCTAAACAGGCTAGAGCAAATCTCTTCAGTAACCTATGAACCTCCATTTAGAATTGACTTGAAGGTTGTTTTTTAGTCACAAAAAATAACGAGACCTGTAGCCTGTTCTAGGATAGGGAGCGTTTCATATACATCAAGAACCTCATTTATCGCCCGAAGTTCACAAGCGAAGCAAGAGGCAATGGAGCCAGTACCGTTTACTCATTTTGGTAGGTTGCATCACTTGGATTGATCATAAATACCACCAAACCTCCATTCGAGAAAGCTTCATCAGAAGAACAGTCTGCATAGGCAAACACAAAATTGTGTGTTTTACTGCTTTTATTTTGAAAAAAAAAATAAATGCATATTTGTATTGATGCAACGCTATATTTACATATTAACCCTGATTCGTAAAGTTTGCGTCATGCTTAATTTAAGATTAACTTCCGAGATTACTCTCTTACGCTGTATTAATAATTAACGAATTCTCTGAATAAAAAAAAATGAAAATGTTCTTTTTTGTGTTAATTTAAAGAAATTATATTTATTAAACAATTAAGGTTGACACTAAATAAATACAGAAAATAACCACTTATTTGAAAGATAGGGGAAAGTGAGTCGGTTTCTCCATGGCTGGCAAAACTAGTCTTTCCTCTGAAAATTTCAGTATCTTTGCGGGGGTAAGAAATAACTTCCAAAATCTGCTTGGTTTTCGAGTGCAGCTCCTTATAAACTCCGCCGCATCGCACCAATATCAGTGCGCGGAAACTTTCTTTCTGATTTTTTAACATTTCTAAATGGAGGAGGCACAGCGCGTAGTGATACCCTTAACGTACTTTATGGGTGTAATAACCCCGAGGGTATTTGACGCCCCCAACTCAAAGGAATGTATTGACATCTGGTAAACAGGGAAAAGTGTAAGAATCACAAAATAACAGGGGTCGTATATTGTGCTGCTGGAGCTCTGTATCAGTATACAATATATCTTTATTATTACTCGAGTAACACAACCTAATTGATACTGTTAGTTGGGTTGCTTTAGTAAAACTTAAAGTTTTATTTACACTAATTAAGTTATTAACCGTGAAACTGAAATACCAGGAAGAAAAATAATAACAAAGATTTACTTATATTGTACATGTTCAGCATAGTAGGAAGATGACAATAATGGTCACCACGTAGACAATCCGTGCTGCTTCAGACGCCGTCTCACTGTCTACGCGAATACTTGATCTGCATACAAGCCCACTTTCTGACTCTAAGTTCTATACATAGCTGATCCTAAAAATTCGACATAACTACATCTGTCCCATTGAGCGTTACTGGCGGAATACCGTTGAGATTCCTAGTTAGTATGACCCCCTCGAATCCATCTATTCCATATTCGCATGTGACAATCGTTTGATTTTGAACAATGAGAGTAGCAATATCGTGGAAAGATAAGTTGCGCTCTTTATAGGCCACGTTCCTCTGGCTATCGAAATTGAACACGTACTGGTAGATGCTTCTCCTAATATGCGGCACAAAACGATCTTCTCCTAACCAACCAACATTTTAATGTATTTTTAGAGTAAAAACGCTTGTGTATGTCTCTTTATGCAGAATTTGAGGTCATTTTTAATTCTTTGCATGTCCGAACATCTTCCTTTTCTCGCAAATTTGACGTTAGTGTCATTCCTCCTACATAGCGTTGCAATTTTAATTGGAAGTAGTGTATTATTAATAGTTAAGATGTACATTGCACAAAATCCAATGTCATTTACTCTCCAGGATATATTTGAGAATTAGTTGGCAACTCAAATTTTGAAAACAATTATGGATAGGGAAAATTTAACAATAAGACATCCTATGAAATAACGCCATTTGAAATTAAATCTACAGCAATACGTTTGAACTGGAATGAATAAGATATTAATACCCATTAATTACATTCATTTATAACTTTTTTCATTTTTCATATTACTTATTAAAAAACCATACTTTCATATTTCTGAAAGAATTTGTATTTTTAAAAAGAGCACTGGCTTCCAGAAGAGCAATTGTACTGTACTTACTTTGATCAATATCCTTTTCTTTGACTACATATATCTTTTCCTTGTATACCGGTACATGAACGATTTTGGTGATGGGAGGAGGGCATTGATTCGGTTCCGGCTCCTTTTCGATGTCGGATAGCGCTTTGGCGATCAGTCCCACCGCCAAAAGCGTCTCCACGCCATCGTCGTTGCCTCTGTTGCGATTCTTGATGAGGCCAGCGTTTGATCCCAGCACCATCAAAAACGCGAAAAACAACTGCCAAGAGAGGAACTTCCTAAAAATGAAAATAGGGCTATAGATGGTGTTTCCTCATGCAATAAACGATTTTTTTTTAATACTTTGAACGACTATGTTTTCGAAAAGAATTAAAATTATGTAGTTTAAATGTAAAACTAAACGCTTAGAACATGGTTGATGTTTTTCTTAAATGCAAGCTTTTAAGTAGTAATAATTCAATGATAGTAAATTGTTTGCAATTAGGTGTTATGCTTACACAGATTTTACTACTCGAACCTTTCCGAATTATAAACACTCTGCCAAATAATCGCCAATTCAATAAAATAACACCAAATTTGGAGACAAATATTAGTTGTCAAAGTACTGCAAAACATCCATAGCCAGTCTTCATTTCATGTACCTAATAACTGACATTTTTAAACATATTTCGATATATTTACATTAATATAAACAAGAAATATTTACAAATTTCTAACAGTATACAGAGGCAGGTCGTCTGAGATTACTATCGGGGAAATCTCACGTGATTTCTTCTTTATTTCAAGTTCTTATGACATGTATAGTTTAGAAAAGACATTTCTGCTTAATACATTCCCTTTTTTCTTTTACTAATGGACTTGTTATGGATAATAAACACGTATTCTTTGATTATCGACTTCAACATAAAACTTGAAAGTGGTTTTTAGAATTGAATAATCACAGTGGTTTCCCCAAGTGGCTCTCCAAGAATATACTTGAAATCTTTTTAGACTCTGCGTTTACTGTTCTTTATCACTTAATGTTTTTGCATGTCTAATTTTTATGTTTTTTTTTTCAATCATTTAATATTAGTGATTTGTTTATTATTGATATATTATATTCAACGAGTATAAATATATTTTTATATGTTTTTTTAAACACCATCGTTTGTGATATTTCCGATGCGATTTTAATATAATATTTTATTTTATCGGGTTATTTTTCTTTCTTTTTTCTGTTTAATTGATATGAGCTTATATAAGTATATTTGAAAAAAAATTATTTCAAAAGATTTTTTTTAAAAAAAATTGTTAAAAAATAACAATGATTTATAAAATGTAGTCTGTGACTGGGGCTTCATATCTGACTTAGATTGTGAATTATTCAGTTGGAAAATTGGATTTTATTTGTTCGAATTAAAATTGCACTAGATTTTAGATATGCAATGTTCAAGCTACAGCAATTGTCATTTTAATTTTTATCACGTAACAAGAATGATATTTGTGAATTCGACGTGACCCTAAGGTAACGGGTGTGGAAGGGTTTGCGGAAGGAGCAGACATGATGATAAATAACTAATTTTATGTAATCTTTTACAGTTTATGAAATATGTAACTTTGTAACTTAACTCTGGGAGAAATAAGAAATCCTCACACGTAATCAGATAACTTAAATATGGAAGGTACTTATCTTGATTAAAGCTCCTTGTATGATCTTGCTCGCGGCTTGATAGCTCGTTCAGCTCCAAGTCCACTTCCTGACGAATTCTCCGTCAAATATTAATCTTAAGATACGTGAAAACCAGTCGCTGCTCAATAACATTTGGATTTCAGCTTACCGATCTACTCTTAACCATTAACTTCTGTACTCAACGACTGACACTTAAATAGTAATTACATTTGCATAAAATCAAGTCATCTCTATGGAAAGCGGTTTTTTAACTAAAATCACAGTTAAAGAATATTTTCCCCAAGAGGATTAGTAGAATATCCGAATAGAACCAGATACAAATTGGTGCCTCATTCCGAACATTGCGTCACCAGATTCCATACTACGTCTTGAACGTGGTTTGAAATTACAAGGTTCGTCATCCATAACCTTCGTATTCCTTTATTGTGCGACATTGATATAACACTCACTCTTTGCACACTACGACATGTGATTAGTTTAAAGCTCAAGTATATTGAACAAACAGCACCTTCTTATTACTCTGTGAAACTTGAAGATTAATTTTTAAAGCCCCTTTTTATTTATCTTATTTGTACATCGTTTCTCGCTCTAATAAAACCCGAAAAGCATTTTTACCAACTTTCGCACTATAATATAAAAGTTTATATTATTACATTGTATAATTTAAAAATTCTCGCTAAAAACTAAAAGAGATAATCATGCAAACCAAGAATTTTAAGAACCCACATATGCTAAACAAGGCCCCACAGTTAATCAATCTCGTTGCCACCGCACAGAGAGTAAATGCAATAATTTTAATCAAGAGCGTGTTTTAAAAAACCGCTAATCTTGACACTAGAAATTCTACGTAATCATTTTTAAGAGGATTATAAAATAACCTGATTTTACTGAAATTGTTTACTAAAGTTAATTTATTTTGCAAGCACTTTGGTGTGGGGGAAATGAAAGATAATATTTTCAGGGGAAAATTAAATTTACACCGTGAGTAGAATTTTAGTTTAAGCCTTTGTATAAAAGTTTTGGCATTTTTCTTTGCTTTTGGCAACACGCTGTTTGATGATATTAAATACTAGGGCTATATAATCCTTGAAAACTCTTTGTAAATCCGTCATTTTTCATAGGATTATTTTCTTGTTTCAATATCAACAAGCAAATAATTTTTTTTGGAATATATTCACTCATTTGATTGATTAATTTATCAGTAGAGTATTACAAACGTTATGGAATATTTTTCAATTATTTAGTAACCTCTATAATAAGCTTTTGAAATTCTAAATAAATTCACTTTATTGCGGTGCCTTTTAGAAGTTACTTTCGAAACAAAATTTAATACTTGTGCGTTTAAAATATTAAGGAGACTGACGCACGCCAAGTTCTCTATTACTAACACTATAAACGTTAATTATGCTTTTAATACAGATTATGGGTTAAGCAAAGAGTTTTATTAAAGTAAATGCATTTTATTAATAACCTCTTTAGCTAAACATGAAAATTAGGTTATGTAACTTTGTTACGTTAAGGAAATTAGGTTACAAGGTATTTTGTGAAATGTATTGCTATTCTCATTAGGTTTTTGCTAAATAAATGTGGTGAAAGCGAAATTAAATGCTTATATTTAATGCTTTAACATAATAAATATGCGTTAAAAGCTAGATTCTGAGTAAAAACATTAATAACTTAACAGAAAAAAATAGAAATACCTTTAAAATAGGGTTATTATACCTCATGGGAAAATAAAACAATTATTTATTTTGTTATTGTCGTGTATTTTAATAATGTCGGAGGAAAATCTTTTAAATTTCCTTTTAAGGCCTCTTTAAAAAAGTTTTATCTGATTTTTGTCAATGAATAGTCGTGGCCTTCATTGTTGCTCCAAAGTGTCACGTTATTAATCAATCTATCAATCAATATTTTAAGGTATCTGACAGGTTGCGACAACTTTTTCTTAAAGAAAAAAGGAGATATGTGGTTTTTTTGTTGTGTTTATATTTGTTTAGTACATCTTAAGAAACATATGCTAAAATTAAGCAGAGAATAATAAATTACTATAACTAAAATGGGAAAAAATTGGTAAAAAAAATAACAAAAACGCGGCCCATTTTGTACCAAAGGCTTATGAACAAATTTTCAATTCTGATGTGTTGTTATGTTATTCGTTTTTGAAATGAATTTTAGGATAAGAGATATTTTAATTTCTACAAAACCTATCAGGAACTTTATCTCAGTTATTGTATGAAATTTTTTTTAAAAAATAGTGATTATATTCACATAAGGGACTCTAAATTTTGTAATAAAACAGTGATTGATAAATCTTAAGGGTAAAACACTTATATTATACAGAACTTAAACAAAAAATTTCAGTTCATTATTCTAAAAATCTCTTAGGCAATCGCTGGCCGCGTTAGATTATTTTTTTTAAAAAATCACATTTCGAGTAAAACGCGTTTTAAAGTATGACATCTTGCTTAAAGTAATGGTATCTGCTTTTACTAAACCACTTGTAGTTTTTGTTCTAGCGAACGGAAAATGATAAGCTTGGTATATTTTTAAAGCTAATAAGATGGCCTATAAAATAAATTTGTCATTTTTTAGCAAAATTCCAAATTTAAGGGTAGTCGGATACCTTAATATTTCCAAGAGGAAAATGCTTCTGATATTTTGAGGATCTCGTGATCAAAATAACGACCATGAAATATGGGCTACATCCACTGAATTGAGATCTGTACTTGTTTTTCTGCTCTTAAAATTTAGATTAATTTTCAAATTTGATAATTAGGTAAACATGCTCAACTATAAAAATTCTTCAAAATCTGTGTACTTTTAAAACATGTGCATTTTGTGTTTTCCTATGTTCGTTCTTATTGTTGATAAATATACAACATCCGACAATAAAGTTAGGTGATTAGTCCTGTAACATTAATGTAGATTAAATATTAACGAAAGTTACCTTACTGTCCTTCGAAATAGTCTCTTCCCATAACTATGCACCACTGAGATCTGCTATACATGTCCTGGAGACTTTGCAAGAAGTCTTCATTTGGGATGGAGTTCAAAACCCTAGTCGCGTTTCGTTGAATGATAGGAATATCGTCAATATCGATAACACGTTTTTCTCATCCCTAAATTCTGGGAAACGATTTGTCGTACGGATTCTGTGTTAATCTGCAGTTCATCAGCTATCATGCGCACCGTTAATTGACCATTTTTAGTGATTAATTTCCTCACTTTCTCAATGTTTTCGTCACTGACGGAGGTCGCCTGTCTTCCGCTATGGGGGTTGTCACAAACACTACCCCTGCTTTACAAAAGCGGACGAACCATTCGTACACACACATCATGAACAGAGTGTTGGTTCTTCTTAAACACGTAACAGCATCGCATAAGTTTCTTTTGGTGTCTTGTCTAGCTTAAAACAAAACTTTAAAATTGATCTTTTGTTCGTTCATTTTCCTGTTCTAAGTTAAGAACCAATTTACTAAACAAGCACTTAATAAAACAAGTCTTATACGGAACATAAATGAGTCTCAACTCAACAACGGTAAGGGCAGATGGTCAACACCTGCCGTTAAGTATGTGCAGCGTTTTCTTTCGCCAGTGTTGCCAGATTAGCCATTCTGACTTCATTCACCGAACTTTATTGTCAAAAGTTGTATTTAAACTAAACTCAATGGCGCAACAGCCAATGAGGACCAAGGCCTACTGTACTCATCTGAGTATGCGTGACCATTGAGTGCTGAGGTGCATCAGCAATTGCTTAAGTCAGGTGGTCAGTTTGACGCTAAAACGTCAGTTTTTAGGCCACAAGCAAGCTTGGTACACATTTATCGACCCACTAAAGGGATGAAAGACTTAGTCGACCTTGCCCAGCCCGGGATTTGAATCCTTGACCAATGGCGTGGAAGCAGGATACATGCTACTACTCATCTCCACTGGGCTTCAATAAATATATTTTTTTTTCCAAAATGTAAACGTTTGCAGCAATAAAACGATTCGAATTAATTGATTGGAATCACGTGTTTGCTTTTACCACGTGACTATGACGTCACATGAATTTATGAACTGATTGACTGGAAACACCTGATTGTATTTATCACGTGATTAGACAGCTACATGAATTTAACCCATTGCTTTGGAATCTCTTTTAATAGATTTAGTTTTTTGGATATTCCTATGCTGTTTTTAAATTATGAAATAAATTAAGAAACATTTGAATTTTGAATTAGGTTTTTTATTTAATTTACTCAAATATCTGTAAGAAAAACATTTTTAAACGTGATTTTTTTAATGTCTTAACGTTTTACATTGAATTTTTATATAATACAAATAGTTGTTTACATAAAGGGGAAGTATGTTTAACCATTTCGTTTAGTATTTTTCTGTGGAATAATTTGTATTGTTATTTTTGAGTTTTTGTTCTAGGCAAATATTCAATAAAATTCAATTTTCCTAATGAAAATTGGTTAAATCTTTTTTTTAAAAAAATGTTATTTGAGTTACAAATTAAATAAGCATTTTAAAACTGATAGTATTCAAAGAACCGCTAAATATTATTATAAAAAAGAAAAAGCTAAGTTTAAAATGTTTCTTCTATTTGAAAGTGTACTCATTTTCAAGAAACTTTTTGTTTACGTAATATATCCTTTACATTTTTTTTTAAATTTAAAAAAAATCAAAAATTGTGTCGATTTGAAAAATAGAAATATCTTGTCTTTGAAACAATTTTTCAAAATAGAAACACATCTGCTTCACATTTTAAGAAAATAATACTTTGTGCATTAAAAAATAGTTTATATAAATTATAAAATCGAATCTCAGTAAGTAAATTCCCAAGAGAATGCCAAGAAGTGTTACATTGTTTGAACATAAATAAACTGACATTTTTTCAATTACATAATGTGTTTTTAAAAGGTATTACAAACTACACAAAAACTGGAGAGCTCAATTGCTTTTTAATTAAGACAGTAAATCTTCAACAATAATTAACACTCCAACATTAATTTTCAATTTAATTAAGTATTTTAGAGACTTTTTTGTTAAAAGTCTTTTTTTAAGTATTAAATAAAAAATGAAGTCAGCATAAAGTAAGTATATTATATCTATATCATAATTAATTAGTAGTTTCTTGAAATGCTCTTTTTGGTTATTTTTTTTCTTCTTCAAGTAACTCTTGTGTAATTGGAAGTATTTATTTAAAAGGTATCGTGTTCTTTTATAAAAAAAAAAGCTTCAACAAAAAAAGAAGCATTTTTTACATTATTAGTTTATTACGAAAAAAAAAAAGAAAAGAGAATTGAAACGTTTTCTTTTTTTTTTTAATGAACGAACATTTTCTTTTTTGGCAGAATACATTTTTAATGTCTCTTATTTAGGCAAAAAAAAAAAAAAAAAAAAAAAAATGATAAACATGGCATTGGATAATATTTTGCAGCGTTTTTGTGAGAGAAAAAAGATCCCTTTTTGTAATAAAAAAAATTGAATGTTTTATGTTTAAAAGAATAAATGTATTAAAGAAGGTTTTAAATAAGATTTTCAACATGGTGGTACTATATTAAATGTTTTAGCAAGTTTTAAAAAATTATAAAATGGCAGAGATATCTAACAACACAATTCGATAGAAAGCATTTGAAAAGAAATGTGCTATTTTTAAAATTTTAACGCATCAAAATATTCTTTTATAACAGTGAGATAATCACGAGACATAACTCAAATCATAGAATAAAAATAAATAAATCGACATACCTAACTGACATTTTAAAATTATTGAGGCAGTATCTTTGATTGATTTCAAAATTATCTTTAACGTCTGGTGATCAAGGTAAATGGAATTTTTTACAAAAATAAAGTCTTCCGCATTCTTTGACAGAAATCTTCTGAACTGAATGACATTTTTATGTATAATACATTTCCAAGTTTATAGTTTTTTTAAAAAAGGAAACTTCAAAAGTATTTCAAATCCCTTATGTGGGATGCTATTCATTTTAATTTAAAAGTTATATTTTTCTTACGTACTGTGTCTAGAATTACTTCACTAACAGTTATAATATTTATTTTGCAAAAGTAGTCATAGACATTCTAAAAGTGTGTTGTCTCAAGAGTTAGAGTTCATTGATTAGACCAATCCATACAGGAGGGGAAAAAATAAGTGTGGAAAATAAGTACAAGTATAAGTATATTTCCTACCCGAACGATTTTTTAAAATAATCGATTTTTTAGTTAGAAATAGCGAGGAATTAAGAAACATGGATTAATTTGCAATTGGTTGCAGAAACAATGACATTATGTTATGACAATTGTTTTTCTGACAATTATAAATCTATAATATGCAATGGCAATTATTTTATCAAAATTAAAATTTTCAAACTTTTCATTGATCATATTAAAGGAAAATTTCTTAAGAACAAATCTAAATGCTTGAGAACAATAACCTTGAATAGTTATACACAAATAAATGGAAGCATATTAAAACAAAATATATAGGATTTCATATATGTAGCAGCATAAGCAGCAAAAAACATGATTTTTAAGAGAATCAAGGATAATAAATAAATTAAATTAAAAGAAATATTCACATGCTTTGAAAATTTATGATAGATATGAAAATAAACGAATCCTTTTTTGCTATACAAAAAGTAAACTCAGCATTATGTGAATGGTATACATTTTATCAAAAATGGGATATGATTTTATGCACATCTGCTCCAAGCATTTTAAGTATATACCTAAATTTACATTTCAAACGCATTTCATATAAAACTGATTTACTTTTATATAACTTACAGTTTCTCAATATTGTACTTGTCCTTTTGTTTCTTCTTCTGAAGGGAAAAAAACACTACCTCGATTTCTTATGGAACAATGTTTTATATTTCAAAACTAGAAAAACATAAAAAAGTGGAATTTTTGTCAACTATTTTATATAAACTAAGTTTTAGTTTAGTGAAAGACTTGGGCTCAGAAAAACTTCTGGGGGGGGGGAGTCTCCACCATCCATTCGGGAAATAAAATAAATAGCAGAATGATTTTTAAAAACAACAAAAACAAATAGGAACTCCAGCGAAGTGAAAAAAATAACTGATGCGTTGAAGCTTGGAAAGAAAAAAAGTGAAAACAAAATATATATTTCATGGTTGGAATGAAAACTACTCAGAAATGGAATAAAAGGTCTTTCCCCATTCCCCAAACAATTTTGTTTTTATTAAAAAGGCCCATCTTTAAAATCTTGTTTTCTTAAGGAAAGCAAATAATAATACTTTGAACAGTTATAAGTAAACAGGAAAGACATAAGAATTTTTGGATTTTTGATGGAAGATTTACTTTATATGTACCTATTTCTAGATGGGTTTTTTTTTATATTCATGTGCTTTCATATTTTATTTGGGATTTTTTTTTATCTGAGATAATTTGCTAGAGTATAAGAAAGATTTTTTTATTTAATAATGAAGATTATTTTATAAAACTGGTTTGTGTGTGCGTGTGTGTGAATTTAGACTCAAAGTCCTTTCGTATAATTTGTTAAATTTGCAATTATTGAAAACTAATACTCATAATTTTAAGATTAATATTAACTTTATATATATACAGTGTCCATCTTTTTCAGTTTTATGTTTTACGAAATAATAAAAAAATAGAGAACATCGAAATTAACTATAAGTTTTTTATTATAGGAGCTTACAGAAAAACGGAAATGAATTTTAAAGTTAAACGCGTGACATAGACTAATAATGATAGTTAAATGACTAATAAATATAGTTAAAATTTTAACGTATAAACTTAACTAAAAGCTTAACAAAATTACTAGTTTAAATATTTTAAATCACCAAAACAGAATGAGAAAAATTCTTAAAAGAGAAATGAACGCGTAAAATTAATTCCACTCCAAAAGAATGGAAACAAAATATTGGAAGTATTACATTATTTTTTGTACAAAGGAAAAAAACATTTTTCCTGCAACATCAATAAAGTCTATTTGTAAATTATTATTTTGTCAAATATTAAACAAGAAGCTATTTCGTGAAAGACACATTTTCAGATTAACTATTTATTTAAAACTTTTTTTACAAGCGACACAGTCGCTTGATTAATTATTACTGTAAACATAATTTATCGAATTCGACCATCTAACTTTTTTTTATCATTGTTACTGAATGGTTTGAATTTGTAAAATTATTGCACTTTTCATAGTGGCTGGTTGCTTCAAATATATGCAATTGAAAATAAAAACTCCTTACAATTTTCCTCTGAGAATAAGATTCTGCCCCGGAATATGATGAATATTTATTTATTAATTTTAAATATCATTATACATTTAGTCTCACACAGTTCTTATTTTAAAATAAAATTAACAGTGTAGATTAATATATAACACTATGCATTTATTAAATGTCTGAAATTTTAAATTACTTCATATTCTTGCAATTACGTTTACAAATGCAAAAGTTTTTAAAATTTGTGCTTTTATTAAATGCTAGCAAAAAAGAAACAAAATAAAGGAAAAATTGCCTGAATTGCAATTAAGAAGTTATGACATTAAAATATTTTTAAAAATAAAGATAGAAGATAGGGGGGGGGAGATAATTAGAAATTATTTAATGACACTTAAAATACATAAAATTAATTTAAAATTTGAAAAATGTGTAAATTATTTATATATAATATTACGAGAAATATTTTATTTCAAATACTGTTTCAATGAAAAATAATAAATAAAAAAAATTAACATTCCAATGAGCATTTTTTTCTTTGACTGAGAGAAAGTAATAAAAAAATTGAAAATACTTTTGTTTGAAATACGTTTTTATACGAAAAGTAAATAAAAAAAGGATTAAACTACTCAGCCCTCTCGAGAGTTGAATGAGGTAATGTTTGAAGAAGCTAGAGTTTTTTATTTTCTTGATCAAGACCGAACTCAAGTAAAAACATTGGATTTAATTTTCAAGATAAATAAGAAAGGAAAATAGCATTTGAAAAACAAAGATAATTTGAATTTAAAAACTCTTTTTTGTTACTCATGGGATTGAAATATAGTTTTTGATACATCAAACGAATTGCATAAATATTTCAAGTACAGATAAATTAGGAACTTAAAATATTATTAATTTATGTGTTATTAGTTATTAACTTACGTTTTATTAATTCAAATGTTTTGCATTTCATAAATCAGTAATTTTAACGATGCAGAAAACATAAAATAAACCTTTATATGTTAATGAAATGTTAGTTTAAGAATAATTAAGAAATGATGATTATGTTCAAATATAACTCTTGTGAATAGTTCATAACATGCCAATGTGTATGAAACAAAAAAAAATATTATTTCAAAGAACACATTTTCCATTTTCTTTTTTAGTAAAGGCTAATATAGATTTATTATTAGATTTACAAATATCCGAAATTTCGACCATATAACATAGCTTATCTATAATTGATACAAAATGCGTTTTATTAACTTTACAAAACTACAATTTATTCGCAATTAAATGTACATTAACTCCTCAAAAATTATTTTTTGAACAAAAATTAAACTTTAACAGAATTGCCTAGCATTTTAATTTAATTCTGTGCTTAAACAGTAATAATTTTCAATAATTTTTATTTCTTTTCTCGTAGATGGCGCTGGATGCGCTAAAAATGTGGTATCTGAAGAAAATGTTTGCAATCGTTATGTGGTTCTACTAACTTTTACGAGAACTGGAATTATTTTTAGCGAACATGTGAGTTAAATTTGATTTATTCGAATTCTGTAAACTTTTTTAAAGTTTTTTTTTTTGGAAATAGTAAGTTTTGATTTTGTATTTAATATATTCAGCTGCAAAATGTTATCAAGTTGAATTAATAAATTGTTAGTAAAATACCTCAAAGATTATTTCAAAAGTAATTTATTTAGCATTTTTATTACAATTTTTAGGAAGTGAAGTTAAAACACTTATTCTGTAGCATTTTCAAAA
>BMAO01031094.1:0-23169 GCA_019973975.1 Trichonephila clavata | reverse complement strand
GGACCACCGTAAATGCAACACCCTGAAGGAAGCACGCAAATAACATGAATTACAACATGCATTAGCGGAGGTGAGATATGCAAATGATTAAATTTCATTGCAGACACACATCACGCACGCCGTGGCGAACCTCAAAGCGCTATTTAAGGCTGGAGATTTCGACGATTTCAAGTCGGCAATTGTGTTTTTCTTGTGGTTTTTTCAAAAAACGATCAGTTATGTCTCGTAGAAAACAGCGATCAGCTTTTGATCAAGTATCCGAGTTCGACAGAGGAAGAATAGTGGCCTACCGAGATTGAGATTATCTTCAGGGAAATCGGTAGTCCGTGTTGGACGAAACCAAACAACTGTAATGCGGATATGTGATCGTTGGATGCAGGAGGTATGACGGACCGACGTGGACGATCGCATCCACCTCAGTGCACACTTCACGTGGGACAGGCAAATTGCGCATGGCAGTGACGGATCGCTCAGTCACATCATGAACCATAGCACAACACATTGAGTCTGTAACGCATCATTCAGGTCTGCGCGTACCATTCGACGCCGTTTATAGCAGAGTGGTCTGTCCGCAAGACGTCCATTGTTTGGCCTACCCTGACGCAGAACCACAGACGTCTCCGCCGCCAATGATGCGATGAAAGAAGGATGTGGGTGGCAGAATGGAATGAAGTTGTCTTTACTGACGAGTCACGCATCTGTCTGCAACACCACGATGGTCGGATTCGAGTCTGGAGACACCATGGAGAGAAGATGCTGAACAGCTGCGTTATGCACCGCCACACTGGTCCTGCACCGGGTATTATGGTATGGGGCGGTATTGGATATATTCTCGCACTCCTCTAGTACGCATTGCCGGTACTTTAAACATCCAGCGCTACATCTCCGAGGTTTGGAGCCAGTTGTCCTTCCTTACCTTCAGGGCTTGGCCACAGCCATATTTCAAAAGATAATACCGACCACACGTGGCACGCATTGCCCAAAGGTTCTTCGTCAATCACCAGATTGAATTGCTTCCCTGGCCGGCTCGATCTCCTGATCTTTCGCCGATAGAAAACATGTGGTCCATGGTTGCTCAACGATTGACCCAGATTACACCCCAGCTGCCACACCAGATCACCTTTGGCAACTTGTGGAAGCTGCTTGGTCTGCTGTACCCCAAGAATACAATCCAAAGTTTCTTTGAATCAATGCCGAGGCGTGTGGCAGCGGGGAACTCCAACAATGGCGGCTACTCTGGCTACTGATTCTGGCAGGAACCACACTTCACAGACGTCTATAAATTGAATCATTTGTTTCTTGGTCAACATGTTATCTACAAAATAAATTTGGTTGTGCTATCTCTTGTCTTTCTTGGTGTTGCATTTAAGGTGGCCAGCAGTGTGTATATATATATATATATATATATACTAGCCGTTACCCGCCCGCTTCGCTGGGTATTTCATGATGTTTTATAAATTTTTACTGATTATATATATGTATAAATTATTTATATCTAAGTCCTAGCATTAAGAATTCGATTGAATTGAAAAATATACTTAACCTGTAACTGTCACCTGTTGATAAAAAAAAAGGGCAGAACTCATCTAATTTGTATTTCTAAAAATCTCTAAAATTGAAGTATAGAATGATGTTTGCTCTTTCGTAACTCAAAAACCAAGTGGATTCCCACAAAACAATTTTCGGTGGATCTCTACTCCGTAAATGAACATGCAAGCCAAATTTCAAGTCTAATCTAACAGAAAAAAACAAAAGTTTTACTATCAATATCCCCGTAATCCCGTGAGAGCCGTTTTCCAAAATTACGCTCTTAGCGGATTTCAATTCAACAAAAGAAAAATGCAAACCAAATTTCATTATTATAGTCCTTGTAGCTTGAAAAAAGTAATTTTTTTTGTCAATACGTCCCAGTAACCCCTGCAACCCCCAGAACTTGATTTGCTTAAAATTTATTCTTAGTGGATCCCTATTCAACAAAAGAAACATGCTTACCAAATTTCAAGTATATGGGTCTAACAATTAAAAACAGTAATTTTTTTCTGTAACTCCTCTTGACCCCACGCAAACATCCTTAGGAGTCAATTTTCGTTTTACTCTTTGTTAGATGAACTCTATTCCATGAAAGGAACATGCCTACCAATTTTCAAGCAGGATGATCAAATAGTTTAAAAATGGAAATATTTATCGATTACGCCTCTTAATCTCCCGAAATTAAACTTAGTAGTTGATATTCGCGGAACCCATTTTGTAGCGGTTCTCTACTTTACGAAAGGAATCTGCTTATCAAATTTCAAGACTGTACGTCTAACAGTTTAAAAATGGGGATAATTATCTATAACGCCACTTGAGCCCCCGCAACGCCACTTCTGGGTCTGTTTTCACAAAACCCATTTTGTAGGGGAATTGCACTCTATAAAAGGAATCTGCTTAGCAAAATTTGAAGACTGTGCGTCCAATTAATTAAAAGTGGAAAAAAATTATCAATAACGCCCCTTGAACCCCCGCAACGCCACCTAGGGGTCGATTTTCACAAAACACATTTTGTAGTGTATTTCTATCCTAAGAGAGGAATCTGCTAACCAAATTTCAAGACTGTGAGTCTAATAGTTTAAAAATAGAAATAATTATTTATATCTGCCCTGACCCCTTTGGGGTCAATTTTCTACAAACCTGCTTTGTAGTGGATATTTACTCCAGGAAAGAAACATTCCTACCAATTTTCAAGCAGGTAGGTCAAGTAGTTTAAAAACGAAAATATTTATCTCTAACGCCACTTAAACCCCTGCAACGCCACTTAGAGGTCTGTTTTCACAAAACCTTCTTATAGCTGATCTCTACTCTATGAAAGAAATCTATTTATCAAATATAAAGACTGTGCGTCTAATAGTTTAAAAATGGAAATAATTATCTATAACGCCCCTTAAGTTCCGCAACGCCACTTGGGGGCAATTTTCAAGAAACCCATTTTTAGCGTATCTCTACCCTATGAGAGGAATCTGCGTACTAAATTTCAAGATTGTACGTCTAATAACTCAAAAATCGGAATTTATAACGCCCCTTAAACCACCCGACCCCGCAATACCCCTTGGGGGGTCAATTTTCCCCAAACCTGTTTTGTAGCTGATATTTATTCCATGAAAGAAACATTCCTACCAATTTTCATCAGGTAGGTTAAGTAGTTTAAAAACGAAAATATTTATTTATAACGCCACTTAATCCCCTGCAACGCCACTTAGAGGACTGTTTTCACAAAACCTTCTTATAGCTAATCTCTACTCTATGAAAGAAATCTATTTATCAAATATAAAGACTGCGTCTAATAGTTTAAAAATGAAAATAATTATCTATAACGCCCCCTAAGCCCCTGGAACGCCACTTGGGGGCAATTTTCAAGAAACCCATTTTGTAGCGTATCTCTACCTATGAATAGGAATCTGCTCACTAAGTTTCAAGACTGTACGTCTAGTAACTTAAAAATCGGAATTTATAACGCCCTTAAACCCCCCGCCGCCCCCGCAACACCCCTTGGGGTCAATTTTCCCAAAACCCATTTTGTAGCGGATATTTACTCCAGGAAAGAAACTTACCTACCAATTTTCAAGCAGGTCGGTGAAGTAGTTTAAAAATGGATATATTTATCTATTACGCCCCTTAATCCCTCCAACGCCACTTAGAAGTCTGTTTTCACAAAACTCGTTTTGTAACTAATCATTATTCTACGAAAGGAATCTATTATATATCAAATTTAAAGACAGTGCGTCAAATAGTTTAAAAATGAAAATAATTATCTATAACGCCCCCTAAGCCCCTGGAACGCCACTTGGGGGTCGATTTTCACCAAACTGATTTTGTAGAGGATCTCTACTCTCTGAAAGGAATCCGCTTACTCAATTTCAAGATTGTACATCAAGTAGTTTAAACATGGAAACAATTATTATTAAAGCCCTTAACCCCCGTAACGCCCCTTGCGTTTCGAATTTCGGAAAATCCGTTCTTAGCTGATGTCTACTCTATCAAAGGAACATGTCTACCAAATTTCAAGTCTGTAGGCTGAATAGTTCCAGAGATTTCGTGATTAGTCAGTCAGTCAGTCAGTCAGTCAGTGAGTTGTGTGAGTCGCTTTTCTCCTTTATATATATAGATATATATATAGTCATGTAATATAATGAAAAATCTAACGAAGCGGGAGGGTAAAAACTAGTAATTTGAAAAAAAAATTTTATTTGTTTCAGTACAAAAAATAAAGGACATTTTTTATTTACATTTTAATCTGAATATTTTGCTCAATAAGTATTAAATATTAAATTGTATTTCAACCAAACAATTTTAAGTATAATTCAATCGAACAAAATTTATGAAAAATGGTATTCAGTTTAATCTATATCGGGGACGGGCAAACTTTTCCTGGGTACGGGCTACTTCTGATTTTTTTCAAGGTGTTGTGGTTCATCCAGGGGCATTGGTGTGGTGAGTTAAGAAAAAGTCTACAATATTTATTATAACTTAATAATAACTACGATATATGTACTTACCAACATAATTACAACAAAATAAGCTTATAGCTTTAAGAACTCGTTTAAAACAAAACGCAAGATACAAACATAATAATAATAGCAACAAATATAATAATATCAAATGAGACCTTTGTGTAACGAACCAATTCAAAATACATTAAAAAATAAAAGATTTTCATCTAAAGTTAGTGCTTATAGTTAAAGTTAGTAGAAGGCTTAAATCTGCTTACTGTGCTCAATCTTGAATATTTCGGTATATAATTAGTAACTGTTTATTTTCAGGCAGTCACCCCAAAATGTCTTGGCGGTCCACCGGTCGACTGCGATCGACTTAACCCCAGATCTATATGTAACGTTTATGTTATATTCGAATTATTCAGTTTTAAAAAAAAAGTTGAAGTAGAACATATTCTCTGGATGTAGAACACCAACAATAACGAATTCTGAGACGATGTTAATCTTTACGCATAACGATTCCAAATGCGAATAATTTCGCGAAAATAAATAGCCAGGAAATGGAATTTTTCATTCTTCTTTTGACAGTAAACAGCTTTTATTCTCATCATCTTCTGGCGTTTAGTGGCCAATTCTACGCTTTGTGGTTTTCATACGACAAAGTAAACGTTGATAACTGCATTCGTCAAATATGACAAACCAAGCAGCAACAATAGGATATAGATGAATCCATTCGTAAAAATTATTATACAGATGCTACTTTCAGTCGTCTGTTTTGTGATTTTATGTTGTCGTTTATTTAGTTTTCGCTCTTTTTGAAAAAAAGAACAGAAAGAAATGGAACACTAGGCAGTCTCTCACCTGCATCATGCTATCACGGAAAGTACTTGTAAAGGTTTTTTTAAGGCTCAGTTCAAGGTCGCTGCCACGGGTTGGAATTCGAACGTGTTTTGAAGAATAAATTCTAAGCGCTTTCAGTTGTGAAAGCAACAGTGGAAAATTTCTTTTCACTTCGAAATATTTACTGTTTTTTCAGAAAAATGCCTAAAATGTTTCATCCAAAAAAGTTCTATTAATAGAAGAACATTTGGATTCAGGAATATGATTTTATTCGTGTAAAATAAGAAGGCAGAATTTTCAAAAAACCTACGATTTTGAGAAACACAGATAATAGAATTCTCAGTGAAACATAATTACTTCAGTCAAATCTTTGGATGTTACGTTTGATATTGCAGTAAAATATAGACCATTAATGGGCTTAATTCATGTGACTATAACGTCACATGATAACTTCAATCAAGTGTTTCCAGCCAATCAAATCATTAATTCATGTGACATCTCTCATACTCACATTATAAAGCATATATCTACATTTTTGAGTCATGAAACCCTAAAAGATATGTTTTTAACCTTTGTTAAATCTCTAGCACGAATTTTAAGAACAATAAATTTATCCAACAGTTTGTAATGATTCCCCAAAACTGAAAATTTTAAATGATTTTATTAATGGACTCCACACGATTTTCAAATTACGATACACCGCTGATAATGTATTGTAGATTAGATTATTGGTAACATGCTTCAACATTCTGAAACCCTATCAAATGAAGAAGAGGTAAACTTTTTCAAACTTATGTTCCATAAGCAGTCTTTATGACTTGTAACTAGCAACTAAATTTTTCTAATAAGTGCTTTTAATGAAATAGAATCACTAATTCTCATTAATTCGGTAAGTAGAACCTGACTTCAGCAACAAGAGATCTTGGCATCTTCAATAGGCTAAATTTATGTGACGTCATAGTCGTCAGAAATTAAAAAAACGCGTGTTTCCAGCTTATCTGTTCAGACGTTCGCTGTGTAACGTTTCCCGCCACACAGCTGTGAATCGGCTTCTTTTGTAGATATGATCACCACGTGCAATGAACATCCGCACCCTTAAAATATTGCGTGGCTTTGCCTTGCAACCTTTGACACCACGAGGAACCTCCTACTCCGCCCACGAACCGGATGTAACTCGAGGATAAAGAGTACCGGCCACTACCATTTAAAAAGACCCTAGAGAGGACAGAAAGAGGGACGGGTGAAAATTTTCGAAGAGATGAGACATGACCTCCTCCCTCACAAACAACAGAACTTCGACTCTAATAATTCTAAACAATGTTTTTAATTACTTCAGTGTACATAATTAATTAATAGCTGCGATGTAAATAAACTAACTATTTAAATTAATAAATATCATGCTACCTTTATTTATCTCAAACGTCACAGCTGTTGCCAACTTTTGCTTTTTTCTGGAACTTTCTTTTAAAAAGTCAATGGTTCTCAACTATAATAACGCACATAGTAAGGAAACTTGATTTAAAAGTACGCATATTACATATTTTTTTTTATTTTGAAAATTTTTTATAAAGACTCTTAATACTTGAAAATCTTTACAAAAGTATCAAATTTGAAATTGTGTCTGATGACAAGAAGAACAAAAAGTACAAGACTAATGGCAACATTGAAATCAATGGAGAACACGTGATTGCATTATCACGTGATCGTCAGGATTTTAGCCCATATGAACAAAAACAGAAAAAGGATGAGATATTTACAAAGAGATAAAACATATCAAATTGTTAAAATACATCTGTATGTTTTATCGAGTCTTACTTTAATACAACCAAATTCAAAATTTTAAGTTTTCAGTCTTTGGCAAAAAATTTATTGATTTCAATGCTTTGAATAATAACATTTCGATATAAAAAGATTTCCTTCAAATATTTTTTAAAAAATTTACTTGATGGTTTCGATATTTGAAAAGAATCTTTTTCCACTATATGGAGCATAACTTGGCAGAAAGGGAGGACTATTGTATTCATACAGCTTTAATACGTGAAGTTTCTTTTATAAATATAATAAATTTTTTTAAAAAATGTATATATATAAAAGTTTCTATGAATTATTTACATACTCCTATGAATTATTTATGTGAGAACTGTTTCCATCTATAACTCTATTTTATTTCTCAAAGAACACACAAAATATTACTTATTTTTCTTCATTTATTTTTACGTTGCTACTTTGTTACATTTTTACTTAATTTCTTTTTTATTACGAATATACATAATGAATCTTCCGCGCTTATTTTTTCAAAATTAATTCTTTTTTCTGACAGCAGATAATTTATCGTTTGGCAATTTTAATCTCAAATTATCTCTCGTGGATGGAATAAAATTCAGTTTTGTTTCTTGTCAAAATGGAAGCTCAAACCAAATAAAAGTAAATCTTTTCAGAAGAAAAAATTTTAATTTTAGTTAATAAAAGTGCTTACAAATATTTATGCTTATTTTATTACATGAAACTCAACAAGATAAGAAGTCTTATTTAATTTTCCAAGGGAATGGCAACGAAATAATTTTTCTTTCATCGATTCTTTTATGAAGAACGTACATTTTGAATTCCAAATCGTCTGCATAAAAAAAATTTCTTTGTCTCCATTTCATGCATTTAACAAATACTGTAATTATAATGACTGCAATAATAATACGACTCCAAATCGCGAGACAGTATAATATATATCTCTAATTTTCATCTTCATTCAATGACTAAATGGTTTTTGATGAAGAATGATGTTTTAATTGCATCCTATGTTCAGTCCAAAGCCTCTTCAACTCATTAGTTCGAATCATTGCCGACAGAAACGGAAACGCTTTCTCGAGAGTGGAGCGAAAATACTTTATTCTCCCTTCTCTTCTTTGTATTTTAAACTTAAGCATATTTTTTTTTTTTTTTTTTTTGTGGTCAATGAACTATTTTTAGATAGCTTTCTACGTACAGAACAGTTTTTCTCGGCTACACAAATTTTTTAAAAATAATTTGTCTGTTCTTGGAAAAGTAGAACCTTAATAGGGCATGAATTTTATGAGTATATTTAAGTTAAAAACTCTTACCATTTTTTTTTACTTTGTATAAAATCTTATATTTAAAAGGTATGTGATTATATTAATTCAACTTATGGGTGTTTTACACTAAATATGAATAAATTCTTCTTCTAATTGTATATGTTATAAACGCTTTTACAGAAACTACAAACATTAAATTTCATTTTAATTACGTACATTTTATTCTTGCTATATTTGTCAAATATATTCCGATTTTTCTTAAGTGTTATACTGGCCAGAGACAGAGGTTCTTTTATTCAAGATTTTATATACTGAATTTTTAGAAAAACATTTTCAGTTACAATCCAACAAATAAATATTTCATTAACAATTTTTAAAAAAAAAGCTGAATATAATATTTGTTACATACATATATATAACTTTTTAGAGAAAAAGTTAGCTACAGATATATAAATACTTTTAATCGGGGTTACTTTGAAATATTTTTGTTGAAACGAATTGAATTAGATTCAAGATCCTATTCTAAGCAATTCTATCGTTTTATGAAGAAATGCGTGAAGAAGCAATTAAAAACACAATGAAAAAACATTTTGTGGTGTAAGCAGAAAGAGAATAATTACGAATATTTAAAAAAAGAAAGAAAGAAAAACTCGCGTTGTAGTATTGATAAAATTTATTTGATTTATATTTTCTTATGTCTATAAGTTGTATATAAAAATCACGAATTTAATAATAAATGTTTTAATTCAATGAGCTCAATTTATGTGACGTCATAGTCACTTGATAACTGCAATCAAGTGTTTCCAGTCAACCAGTTCATAAATTCGTATGACGTCGTAGTCACATGATAAATGCAATCACGTGCTTCCATCCAATTTGTTCAGGTGCTTCGCTGTTGCCAACTATTACTTTTCGTGGAAAATTTCTTTTAAAAGCTACTCATTTATTAGCAATAACAGAGCACATGTTGGTAAGCAAAATGCACTTAATTTGAAACTATACGTAGAATTTTTTTGTTTCATTTTGAAAAACTTTGTGAAGAGTCTTAGTATTAAAGCATCTACATTCAATTGTCAAATTTGAAATGTTTTTTTATCTAAAAGTCACAAGGAGAACTTCATGTTCAAATCTAATGTCAATTTTGAATTCAGTGAATAACACGTGATTCCATTTATCATGTGATCGGTCAGGAGTTAAGCCGATTGTATTGATGGATTACGATAAATAGAAAGTTTAGAGAAATTAGTTTTTAAGGCCTTAAATTGACTACAGAAAAAAATGGGAACAAAAATGAAAATAAATAAAAAAAATATATATCTATCAATCACAGGATAATTTCAATACAAAATTAGACTTGATGGTGGCAGAATAATTAAAATTTTGAATTTCATGATAAATATCCAGGTATAAAATTGTAACGGGTCTATTCGCGTACCTTCGACTAATCCTCTTAGGGAAACACTTTCTTTATATATTATTCTGTTGAAAACTTCCTACCGTAGAAGAAGACGCGATATATGTGAATTATGTCATGTATTTAAGTATTAGCTTTCGGGTTCGAGAGAGAGAGGTAGAGGTTAGAAGCTAAATGATAGCAGTGAGTGATTAAAGTAATATAAAGCTAGGCGAGAGTGTTTCATAGATTATTTGCTTAGTATTTAAGATTGACGATTTGTCAATCAGATATTTAAAGTGGGTTAACGTCGGCTTGAAGTAGATCAACTTAGACGTATCTTAGATTATTTGGAATGTGTATAGCTAAGACATTCCTAATGTAAGTTATTAAATTTATAATATAATATTACTTATATCTTCTTCCTCGCTTTTGCTCCCATATTGATTTAAAGGTGCATTTCCTAACTTGGGTTGTTCAGGTTTGTCAGGCTATTGAGACTTGTAAATAAATTGTGTTTGTTTTGACTATGACTAATCTTTCTTCTAACTTCCCTACACTGATGGATGAGACAGCCCATTCTTCACAAAATATTATTGTTGTCCATTTTAAAAGTCATGTTTAATCTTTAAAGAATTTTTTATAGATTAATTTAAGCAAAAATATGTGAATATATTTCCATGGTTTCTCCAAATAGTTGCTTAATTTTTTTTCTTTCAGTTAAAAATCTCATTTTTGTGTTTTTATTCTTTTTTTACCCTTTCTTAAAAAACATTTAATATTTTTCTGCTTAAAAAAGTCTTGTAAAGTTTATCTTTGTAAGGGTAACTCTTTGTGTTTTTATCGTGATCGAACATAATTAAACTGTTTTGAAATCAATATTGGGAAAGAAAAGTTGTTCTCTTTTGAAATAGCTATACCTACCCATAAGAGAAGCAGTCTACGCAAAAAATTTCTATTAAATACTTCTACTAATACATTATTCACAAGAAAATTGCATTATTATCATTGAAAACGACCCGAAAACTTTAAAAACAATATGAAAAAATACTAAATAGGTTGGAAATGGGAAATTTATTTGAATTTTTCTGTTTCGAAATTATTTCAGATTCTTAACAATTATTAACTAAAAGAAACTCTTACTACTCTTAATGCTTAACTCTTATAAAATAGAAACTGGTTACGCAATCTTATTTCATCATGTTAACCAAACTGAAATGTCTAAGTATTATTATCTGAGTGAGCTTTTGCATAATTATGTTCTTTTTCAACACTCTTCTATTAGCTTCACCTGTATTTAACGGAATCTTTGAACTCGATTTTTACTTACTTTAAAAGGTCAGATTAATTCGAAATTTTGCACACTTGTCAAGGACCGATGGCAATACAATAATTTCTTAATTTTGTTCCGTTGTCCTGAGCAGGATCATCAGGATTAACAATTCCACATTTCCAAATTTGGCGACTAATTCCAGATCTCACTTCCAGATTTGGCGACTAATTTTAGATCCCATTTCCAGATTTGGTGAGTAACTCCAGATTTGGCGACCAAAAGTTTAAGTTACTACCCTAAAGGGAAACCCCTCATGGTTAATACAAATACAAAAAAAGTGTTCTTTATACGGGCTTTAACCGGGCCGTATCGACGCACTAATAGGATGCCAATGAGTATGCCAGATTCTAAAAAATGACGCATTTAAGATAAGTTCATCAATAAATGAATGATGGCTTAAAAAAACTTTAAAAAAAAAAACACTTTTATAGTTAAACTAACTAAAAAGTAAAAAGATAATTCTTAATATAAGAATAAAATGATCAACGAGAAAATAAATTTCATTGTGGTAAAAGAGTGAAGTGGCCTATTACAATTGTTATAATTCCTTACTAGCTCTATTCCGAAATGCGGAGTTAGAGTAAATATGTAGTACAAAGCACACCCCACGCTTTTACCACAATGAACGTTAATTTTCTCGTTAATCATTTTATTCTTATATTAAGAAGTATTTTCTACTTATTAGTCAGATTAAATGTAAAAGCGTGTTTTTTTTTAGATTTTTTAAGCTATAATTTATTCTTTCTTTTACACCTGAAAATTATTTTAACTCTAAGATCATTTTTAATGTGTTGCCAGATTTTGTAATATCTGCTTTCAATACTAAGAGACTAATATTTTATCCACATGCTTTCAATTATTACAAATTTATAATTAATTAAATTAAAATAAAGGTCTATTTTTTAATCTGTTTAAAAACTAAAGTGCTGAAAAGTTCACGTACGTTGCATTTTGAAAATAAGTAGCACATGTAAAGGCGCTATAATCTAGCTCTTAAGATAATCTTGAGCTTGATTTTGATATTCATTTGCTTTGAAATCGTGTTGCAAGATTTTGGATAACCAGTGATGAAAAGATTGTGAAGGAAATTTATTCTGTCTCTCTACAATCACTCTGGAAATCTTTTATCCTCTGTACTTTGATCATTGACTAGCAAGATCTGAACTGTATCAACTTTTTTAAAAATCTTGAATCAGTCATTATATTTTTTTCTTAAGATTTTCTTTGAGTCGAATTTTTCTCATATTTTTCAATAACTCTCCTACTAAGTAACAACTTTAAGTAGAGAGACACACGTAGTTAACATTTTTTTTAAAAAATGTGGTTTATATTAACTCTAAAAGTCTTTTAATATATTCAATATAAAATTTCAAAATGTTTTTTTTTACTAGACAAAAGTTGCAAGGCTTAACCTATTCAACTGTTTCTATGAATAAGTTTTCTGGAAGTTTTGTTCTCTCTGTTAATCTAACATTGTTTGATTAAAATAATAATAATAATAATGTTATTTTTAACAATCCTTTCTGACACTTTTTTTTTATCCTACGCCCGTCTTCGGCATCTCTGCCATTAGTCGACGAGCAGCCCAATAAAATGATGACAAAGCATAAAAAGAATTAAAATTTGGCTCCGTAGAGTTGTCTACAAAAAACTTTAAAACAATAGGGCAGTGTTTGAGGTGGTCACCATCCACATTTCACCCTGGTTGCTCAGAGGGCACCAAGCAGAATCCTTTACTCCAATACGATGTAATTGCCTTTGGAAGTAGTCATCCCCAGTAAGTAAACGAAAGCACGCAACTCCAACAAATCGGGGCAGGGAACTGGGGACTCTACCACTTTTGTTAAGCAAGCTATTCCACCTTTTACCTGTAGCTGCTTCACCATACAGGGAGGCTGTATTAATTTGCAGTTCATTGTAAATGATTCTTTTGATGTTGCGCAGAGACAAGAGAGTCAGGTTGGTACATGAAAGATCCGCTTTAGCAAGCCTATCTGCTTTCTCACTTCCAGAAATGTTACAGTGGCTGGGAATCCACTGGAGGGCAATGCTTTCTCTAGACTTCTCAAGTTCAGTTAATTTCATTTTACAGGAATTAACTAGTGCGTTTTCATATATCTTGAGTTTATTAGAGACAAAATGGCAGCTTGATAATCGATAAAAAATACAATATTATGTTCAGAACCGCTTTCCAAATTTTTAATCGTAAATGATATTACCGCTATCTCACCATCAAAATTGTCACAATACTTTCCAACGGGATAACTAATACTGAAAGCACTTGAATAGGCTCCAGCACCAGCATTTTTAATAGAATCTTCTGCTGAATCATATGTGTATACATGAACTATTTGTCAAGAGGATATCTGCAATGCATAGTAGCAAGGGCAGCACTTTTTAAGTCACTTCGTATAGAAAATTGTTTACCAACACTCCAAACAAGATCCAGGTGACTCTCCAAAGTCATCTGGCAACTTTCTGACATAATTTTGGCACTAAATTTCTTTTTTCTTGAATTGCTGCTTGCTTCGTTGATTTTAAAGAGAATAAAATTCTAAAGGGAAAAAATGCACGATCCAGTAGAGTAAAACAATTCAAATAAATTTGTCAATGGTATTATATTTTTTGAAACTTCAATTCATTATTGGTGGAAACAGGTATGAATTATAAATAAAATTGAAAATTGATTATCTAACTAATTCATTGATAGTAAAAACAATATTCCTTTTCATGGCTTACCTATGTGTATTATTATTGCTTATAAATATGTACATTTTAAAAGAAAGTTTCTGTCGAAAGAAAAAGTTGGCAACAGTGAAGCGCATGAACTTACTACTGGAAACACGATTACATTTATCGTGTGATTCTGACGTCACATAAGTTTATGAATTGATTGGCTGGAAACACGTTATTGTAGTTATCATGTGACTAAGACGTCACATGAATATTGGGTAAAATTTGAAAAAATCAATTAGAATTTGAATTTTTCGTTTAATTTTGATAGATATTTTTCCAAGCGATTTTCATGTTCGAAATGTTTTGATAATATGTGAGAAAACCAATCAAAGACAAATTTAAAAAATTGATTATATTTCTAAAATGAACTGGATGAACATTAAGCCGTCAGATTTAAATATATGTTATTTTCATTATTTCAATAGTAGGTATATTTTTATCATTAAGAGAGAAAAATACCAATAAATATTTTTAAATAAGGATTTTTATATAATTTCAATAACAAGGCTTTACATTATTTCGTGACTTTAAAATGAAAAACTGATTATTTAAAATAATTTGAATTTAGTTTGAATTGCATGCTTTTCATTCACTTCACTTTTTGAAGACTCTTTCCTGTTCTTGATAATTTTATTTTTTGTAGCATTAATTTCAACTATTTAATTAAACAGTAACAATTTCAGAGTTTTTAAACCAACTAATGCATCTAGCTTCAGGCGGAGCTTAAGATTTTTATTTAATCATAGATTATAAGCCTAATGCATTCGAAATTCTGAAACTGATTTCTAGAAATTAAGAAAGAAAATGTTCTAAATTCTAAAGTAATTACAAAATATTTAAATTAATTTCCAAAAACAAAACAAAAATCACATTGTTAAATATTAAAAAAAAAATGCTTTTGGAAAAGTTGCGAACATCAATTTAGAAATCGTTCTTAACCACACTTGGACAAATGGCTCAGCCAAATGTATATTCCATAATCAGCCAAGCGCTTCGAACAATCAGCTAAGCCTAACCAGTTGCGCAAAAAAATATAGGCAAAACACGTTTCCTTTAATGTATTGTACAACCAGCTCTTAAATCCTTGAATTACCATCTGCTTCTGTGAAGCGTGTTGTGTAATTGCGATGAATGATTAATCGCCGCTAGCAGAAAGAAAAAGTATAGAAGTGTCAATGTTACTCTATTCCATTCTTGAGAGCTTGTATTTATTTCGCTGGATGGCTATTTTCATTTTATTACGCCATATACACAATAGCCAACACATTTAGTCAAAATGAATTCATTTGTCTTAGGATATGAAGAATTTGAAAGAAGCAAAATATTTGAATACAGAGATATTAATTAATTAATTTTAAGATGAAAATTCGAGGTGGAAAAACAGTATAAAGTCTGATTTTGTACATGTTTCAGTTGAATTTTTTTTTTGTCTTTGAATTTATATTTATAACTTTTGAGATGTATTTTCAAAAGAGCCAGTAATATTTGAAGCAATTGTTATTAGGTTGGCTCATATGAACTGTCGGATTTTCTTTACATGTAAACATTTGTTTCACTTTTTTCGTAATGCTTTTATTTTTGACATAACCTCGTTCATAGTCGAATTGATCATTGCCAGAGTCACAATTCAACACAGATTTTTCTCAACAGTGTTCCATTTTGCTATTTGTTTAGATATTTGGGTAATTTTTTGGGTGAGCATTAACTCGGTAATAATGCTACAAAAAGTGCACGCAATATATATTGTTTGAAAAATTTCGGTCCGATGATTTTCTCAACAAAATGAACATCGAAGAAGACCCAAAACATCTGTGAAAAATAATGCACTGAAAGCATTGGTGGAAGCGAATCCAACTAAATATGTCATGTTGCTTGCACATTGATGAAATTCATGGAAAATTGAAAATTATACGGCCATCACTTGTTCATCGGCTTGGCCCAACACTTCTTCCCTACAACGCTCGGCCGCATACGCCGTACAAAACAATTGGGAAATTAATTGAATCAAAATATGAAATTAAGCAGCACTCATCTTATTCACTGGATCTTTCACCACCCGACTTTCCCTTTTTTAACATTTAGAACAGCTTTTACGGGATAAAAAGTATAAAATTAAGACAGTGTGAAAAATTCAACATCAGAGTTTTTTAATTTTGAAGGTCAAAATATCTTCAACGAACGAAAATAAGATCGACAGCGAGCGACAGACGGCTAAGCGCTTCTGCTCAGAGTAGAAGAAGAGAAACTATGCGTAGAATAGATTACGGAGTACATGTTTCCATGTGGAAACTTCACCTCCTATCTTGGATTTTTGAGTTGACATTACTTGAGCTTTACCTTAGCCCAGTAATGCGTTAAAAATATTATTGCCTTTAAGGAATTAAAAAGTGCTTTGTATAAGATAAAATTAAGCTTTGAGATTAAATTAAGTGCTTTAAATAGGTAGAGTAACAAAAGATGAAAAAGAAAATACTGGAAGAGCTCGAAAAAAGAAGCTTTCTGTGTCCAACACTGTGCGCTTCGGGAAATTGAAAGCGCTTGCGTGAGGTACTTAAATGGCAAACACTGTGAAAAGTTCCCTTTATATAGACGAGGGGCAGAATTTCTTCAAGACGGGCATCGGTGCATTACATTTCATTGGGAAAGGTGTATTGAAACAAATGGAGTATATTTTGATTAAATAAAAAGCTTTTGAAAAAAGATGTGCAGTTTCATATATTCACTTAAAATCCGACATTTCTTAAGCACCAACCTAATACTAAAACTATGCGGAATAAAAAATAAAGTTATGTACTTTACCTTATTCCATATTGCCCTTATAGGTAGCGCATTTGTGAAAATAAAAACTTGTTTTACAATGCTCTTCCAATGTCTTGGTAAATAAAATTTCTTGCAACGATTTCGAAATCTTTAACGACTACATTTAACGACAAATCGCCTACGTAGAGTTTTTATTACTGAGGTTTTGGTAGAATGAACCTACTATGCGTGAAAGTTTAGTATTTACACTTATAAAAACCAGATAAATGAAACGTAAGGTTCAATTCATGACGGTCACATGATAAATGCAGTCACGTGTTCTCCATTGAAATCAAAACTGACATTAAACTTGTACCTGTTGCTCTACTTACAAAATTTAAATAAAATTTTGGATTTGATAATTAGGCTAAGATGTTTAAATATTAAGATTCTTGAAAAAGTTTTTCAAAATTGAAAAAAAATTCGGTAATTACGTATTATCGCAACCTATTGGCGGGAAAAAAAATGAAACGAAGCACCTGGTTGCCAATTCAGCGCGTAAGACACATGGGGAATCAGGGTTGCCAACTTGGCGAGTTATTCATAGAGTTGGCGATTGTTGCGATAATACGTACCAAAAATTCTAATATTGTATATATATTTTTTAATCAATTTTGTTTACCTATGCAAGCTATTATTGTTGACAATTATGTACTTTCAAGAAAGTTTCTGTAAAAAGCAAAAGCTGGCAACAGCAAAGAGCATGAATTGATTGGCTGGAAACACGTGACTGCAGTTATCATGTGACTACGACGTCACAGGAATTAAGCTCATTGTATGTTTACCTTTATATTTTCGATTATCGCGAGAGCCTTTTGTATATATGGTGATCTAATTGACAAATATATGTAAAATATATTTTTTTATTTCTAATCAGGGATGTCTTAAGGCATGGGCCAACTGGGCCCGGCCCCAGGACCTCGCTCTCGATTGATGCCTCTTTTCGTTCTCGAATCAGTTAATTTTAATGGTCAAATATTATTCCAGTACATATTTTCCGAAAAATAGGGAATTTCAAAGCGCATATTTACTGGCCGAAGTGACAAGATTGTATTATTATGTGATGACCATTGTCCATGTCTAGGCCTAGACCTAATGCTATAAACAATCATTCATCTCATTTATTGGAAAAGCGGCCATCGGTCGAACTGGTTTGTGCCTAGCTTTTGTAAGACTGTGGGTCCATGAACATTTATTTATTCCAAATTACCGTTTTGAAGAATATTTGACAATGCATGCTATATGCTTTCTACTTTTAAAGATCACAGGTGAAGCTTACTTTTGCATAGGGGCTCAGGGCCTCAAATAACCTTAAGATTTCTCTGGGCCCAGGGCCTCGAAAATTCTTAGGACGTTCCTGTTTCTAATGACCAGGGTTACAAAAGACCTTTATTCCACAAAGGGGTAGGAACCAAAATAAAAACAGATAAAGTAAACAAAGTAGGAAATAACGACGTGGTGAGAAAAGTCTATGAACCCAATAAGTCCCTAGCTTGTCGATAAAGATCACACAAAGAGGAGCTCTTTAGTACTGGGCAGCGGTGAGTATGGTCAGCATCCATGTCCTCCCAAATATCACAGAGTGTGCAGAAAGGGGCTTGTGCAACAAGAATTTGATAAAGATGTTTGAGGAGACAGTCGAGTCCAGCAGCCAGACGTAACTCGGCAACAGTTTTACGTCTTGGCCCCATGGGAAGATTTTTAAGGTTATTCCACCAGATCTAATTGGAATTTCTTTGTATTGAATTGAAGTGAGATCATTCATCTTTTTCTTAATAATACGCCTTGGCACTGTAAAAGAGACAGCTTTCCCCTTGTTGTCTGTTGCATGAAAGCTCCCTTCTTTGCTAGGTGGTCCGCAAACTCATTACCAGTTACACTGCAGTGTCCAGGAGTCCACTGCAAGACGATTTCTTTAGAGTACTCAGACAGACTCCGCAGCAGTTACTTACAGTCAAGAATATTAGAGGGGGCAGGAGTAGAATTTGAGTTCACAGCACAAATCGCCGCTTTTGAATCACAGAAGACTACAGCTCTTGTAAATTATATATTGTCTAATGTATTCTAAGGAACAGATGGCAAGGTCGGCGTTAGAGTTCGCACCCTACTGTCTGAATCCACACCATTCAAATATTTTAAATTAATCTTTGTCATTGGGCTTTCCTGAGCAATCTAGAAACAAAGTCTGAATTAATCTGAAGAAAACTGCAAAAGTTGCCATAGTGATGGCACATACATTTCTATCTGATAAAGACCGGTAGCCATTTATTTAGCTGTTCTCTGGTTGCTCGACCATGAAGGCCACGCTTTCTTTTATGTCATTACAGTCCAAAAACATCCTGATTTGCTTTCAAAATAAATCAAATATTTCCAAATGTGCTTCTAAGTATTCGATTGAATAAAACAGATTCCCAGTAGGGACAGAAGAATGAAATAAATTAATATATCATTGTGTATGTGATGATTTCAACAGAAAATAAATAATTCGTTATTTTTCCTTGTCATCAGCAATAATAGTTTTTATCCTTATATATCAATTGTTCGAAAAATATTCTTTTTTCTTTTTTTTTTTTTTTTGCTTCAAAGATTGTCTCTACTGTTATATTTGAACTGTTGAATTAAAATCTTACTTGTGAAATACAAGATAAACAATTGAATAAATTTTTGAGCAGCCAATAAGGAAAAACTAGGTATATATTTTTCGACTTTATAGACAAATTGTATTTCCAGATTTAAGCAAACAGTTTAGAATTTAAAAAATGTTTTTAAATGCTGTTTAAATTAAAGGCTGTTGTAGTGAAATTCGAGTATTTTTACTCTAATTGGAAAATAAGTAATGGGTTAAATTCATGTGACGTCATTCTCCCATGATAACTGCAATTAAGTGTTTCCGGCAGTCAACTCATAAGTTCTTGTGACGTCATACTCACATGATAACTGCAAACACGTGTACTACAGTTCATGATCTTCGCTGTTGCCAGCGTTTTAATTTTACAGAAACTTTCTTTTAAAAAGTACATATTTGTCAAAAACAATCACACTCACATGAAAGCAAAATATAGTTCCATTTAAAACTACACATTTAAGAATTTTTTTTTTAATTTTGGAAAACTTTATGAAGAAGTTTATTATTTGGACATCTTTACTCACATTTGCCAAATTTTAACTTTATATAAGCCATATAAACCTTACTAGTGGAACAATAAGTATAAGTCTAATATCAGTTTTCACAACATACAATAAAATAACGTCAACACTTTATTTCATGAAAGGCCTTTATAGTCTCATACGAAAAAGTAATACCTGATAACCGATAGGTTTCAACTCTGAAGCTCATATTGTAACGGGTCTATGCACGTATCTCCTATTAATCCTCAAGGGGAAAAACTTTCTTTAAATATTATTCCATTGAAAACTTTCTCCCGAAGAAGAAGATGTGACTTATGCAAATCAAGGTTTATATTTAAACATTAACTTTCAGGTTCGAGAAGAGAGATGTTAGGAGTTAAATGATAACAGTGAGTGATTAACGTAAAGTAACCGAAAGCTAGGCATGAGTGTTCCGTAGATTATTTGCTTAGTATTTAAGATTTACGATTTGTCAATTAGATATTTAATTTGATTAGCATCGGCTTGAAGTAGATTAATTTAGAACGATTATTTGAAATGTGTACGG
Source organism: Trichonephila clavata (assembly GCA_019973975.1). NCBI lineage: Eukaryota > Metazoa > Arthropoda > Arachnida > Araneae > Nephilidae > Trichonephila > Trichonephila clavata. The sequence continues at coordinate 2,876 of BMAO01031094.1, read as the reverse complement.
ATAAGACGATCCTAGAGTAAGTGATTAAATTTATAATTAAACATTATTTATATTGTATTCCTCGCTTTTGCTCCCATATTTATTTAAAGGGGCATTTCCTAACTTGGGTTGCTCAGGTTTGTTAGGTTGTTGAGACTTGTAAATAAATTGGGTTTGTTTTCACTATGGATAATCTTCCTTTTAACTCCCGTACACTGAAGGATGGGACAGCCCATCCATTACAATATGCACCGAAAATTGCCACGACTTACCGCTGCATGTTAAATTTAATTGAATTTCAAGTCTTCAAGGGGCATAGAGTGTTTGACAGTTAAGAGATAAGGATTCCAGAATTGTCTTCACCATTTCTTCGTGGTCCAAACCTACCATAATTAATAATTCTATAACTGCTGAATAGGAAACTATAGAAAAAAATAATTGAATCTCTACTACTGGACTTTAAATTAAATAATTATTTCGAACAGTTACGGTAGCAGTATTGTGTGACTGCAACTTCGTCGTTGTTGAATTCTCCATTGCCTAAATGAACTGTTTCCTGACTCTCGAATGCTAAGCTATTATCGTGGTTGATATTTCGAAACGCATTGACCTGGTGAAGCGAAGTAATGAATTAAACAAGTTAAAAGAGCGTTAAATATTTTGCGATTTTAAATAGGATTCGAAATAGAGGGAATGCGATCAAAAAAGTAGCACATTAAGGAGCAAACACCCACTCCATTGTGCATTAATCTACTCAGATATAAAAGATATGACCGACAGCATAAATGCTAACCTTTGTTGTCGCTTGACTGGGTTTCAAATCTAACATGCGGGTATTCTAAAAAGTTTTTAACAGATTTTTTTTTTCAAAATTCCTTAGGTCATTTGACAAAAGCTCTATTTATCAGTTTTTCTCTACATTAAAAAAAGTTATTCGTGATGCTGTAATAAATTTATTTATACATAAGATATGATTGGTAAAAATTGTTTGTATCGTCGTGCTGTTGAGAATTTTACGTATTACTGATTGTGTAATGGCACAAGATTGGTAGGGGAAAATATTCATAAGAACATACTGCAGTGTGAAATTTTATAAGGAGATTAGCTGCTACATCCATTCTTCGCACGGGTGAATTGAAAAATTAAACAATACAGATTGTAGGATAAAGTAGTTTATAATAAATTAATTTTACGTGAATTGAAAATTAAACAAAAAAAAGCTTTTTGCATATTTCAGCTGAACAAAAAAAAAAACCCTATTTGTTAAATTTTAAGTCTGAAGGTCTAATAGCTGATAAAAAGAATTTTTTTTTATTTATAACGCCCCGTAACTCTCTTGTGGGTCGATTTTTGAAAATACCTTCCTAAGCTAATCTCTGCTCATCAAAAGTAAATTTTGTGTAATGAATGCTTAAAATAGTGTGAATAATTTATATCTGGATGTATAATACGTTAATATTACTTTCTGTTGTATTTAATTTATGTTAAAATTATAATATTCGCAAGCAACGCTGTTCCTTACATTATAATGGCGATTCAATGGAAACATAGCGAAATGTTGATGATAAAGCCAAGTTCGCATTGTTTTTGGTGATCACGTTGGCAACTTGGCGATGGATTGAACGAAGCAGAAGTTTCTTTTCTGTAATGCCACCTGGTGGGGAGCTGCAACAAAGAAGATAGCACAAAAACCTTCTTCACAAAAAATACATAAATCTGTCCATTTTCAGAGTGATCGGTTGAACGGTGCTGGAGTGAAGCGATTTCATTTTTACAAACATCCCTTTTTATATACATAGATATGAAAGACAAAATTGCATATTTATACCAAGGTTCACACTAGACTCTTGAGAGGGACTTGAATATGCCCTTCGTACTGAAATGTACGCAATTCCCTGTACGATTGGGATTTGCCATGAATATTAATAAATCATAGGGTAGAGTTTTGAAAAAGTCGGGTTTATGTGTAACATCGAAGGAAACAATATTTTCTCATGGACAATTGTATGTGGTATTTCAAGGTGCAGAAACAAAGACGGAATAAATATTCAGTGCTATTAAGAAGAAAAGGTGATTAGGATTATTACTTTTAAAGAGGCACTAAATTGAGGTACAAATTAAAATGTAGAGATGAAAACTTGAAATTTATTTTTTTCCTGCTTATAATATATTGAAAAAAAATTAGAACTACCTAGTACAGGGATCGGCAACCTTTCAGCTGTGGCGTGCCAAACTAATCTACCAATATGATTCAGCGTGCGTAGGACATTTTTGAATCAATTCGATTCCCGTGATAATGCATGGAGAGTTACAGAATAGGGGTCAATAATATGGATTTACATTATGTATTAATTTTGCATTATTTAAAGATATTTTTAATATAAAAATAAACAGCATAAAATATAACTATTTCTTCAAAGAAAAAAAAATTTAAATTGTACATATATGTTACGTAATTTTAAACATATTGAGTAAAATAAGAAATAGACAACATAAAATATAATTGTTAAGCTTCATTATAGTTAAATAAAAGTTTCAATGCGAACCTATAGTGCTTACACCGCTCCATTTTCATATTGCAAAATAATGTGACTTTCAATTTAACACGATTTTGAGCATTCAGTTGTTAAACAATTTCTTTGTGGACTCAAAATATTTTTTATAAGAGGAAATATTTTTTACTTTGATGTGTAGAACCAAAAGCAGAAAATAGAGTACGGGCATAATTTTCTCTCTTCAAATAACTAAATCTCTTCAACAATGCCATTCAATAGTTTCTGTAAATGTCCATTATTCTGAAAATGTTTGTCAAATGAGGACCATTACAAATTTATCAATTTTTCTCCACTCAAAAATTGATAATTTTATAGAGTAGTGCAGAGTGCTACTGAAAATGT
>BMAO01031093.1:0-18504 GCA_019973975.1 Trichonephila clavata | reverse complement strand
TATAATACTTAAATATTTAATTACTTATTGCAATACTTATGTATTTAATTACTTATTTGCAATACTTATATATTTAATTACTATTATAATACTTATATATTTAATTACTTATTTAATACTTATATATTGAAGTTATAAACTGCTCTGCCTGTATAAGAGTAAAAAGTAAAACATTAATAAAATTGCAAATAAGATTTGAAGTGCAAAATTTTTATTTTGATTAGCTAATGGTTATGATCGCGGCAAAACACTTTAACAAAGTAATAAAAAAAAAAAATATTACGTTTGAAATAAAAATAGTCATTTTGCAATTAAAAAAGCAAAACTTACAACACAGTATTTACTCAGAAAATATAATCTAATAAAAAAAAGTACTAAAGCACAAATTTCGTGAAACGAAAAGTGTATAAATCAGTCCTTCTACAAAGACTACTTAATAAATAATTGTAAAATAACTTTTCTGGCTTTCTGAGAAGCTAATTTGTCAATTATTTTGGTAAAATCAATTTTTTCAGAAATTTCGGATTCAATATAGAATGTGTCCATCTGAAAGTCTTTCTTGTGGAGTATTCCTAACAACTCCTAGAAAAAATTCTAAAATATATACCTTACTGTCCGTGAATCTTTCACTAATCCTCTTGGGTAAAATTATTCTTTATAACTGTGAGTTCAGTTGAAAACCTTTCTCGGTGAAGTAGACGAGATTTAGTCATGTACTTCTATTTAAACGTTAGCTTTGGAATAGACGATGATGGTTGATGAGTGAAAGCTGAGATTGAATTGTGAATAGGATTGCGACCGGAGGTCTTTATAAGTTAAACAAGTTATCTAAAGAGAATTCAAACGTAGGAGTCAAGAGCGTTCCAGTATTCAGTGCTTTATTTATATTATAGTTGAATTAATCATAGATAATTGCTCTTCCTGTTTTAATGTAGTGCATTCTCTACTTTTGATTTGTTGGTTGATTAAGTAAAAGTAGTAATAAATTGTGTTAAAATTACTATGACTGGTCTTTGCTCGAACCCCCAGCACCAACGTCCTCTGGAACTTTACGGAGTCAAGAATTATAGTGTAATATTTTGCTTTTTGACAGGACCTATTATTTCATTACGAATACTTTAGGCTAAACAGTAATTATTTTGAAAATGCTGCCTAAGCAATATGGAATACGCGTTTTGTTATTTTTGCATTTATTGACATTTTTATTAAGGTATTCTGAAATAACTGGGTCAAATTTGGCCAGTATCTAAGTTGTATTTAAAAAATTACCATTATCTCAACTTCGTACTTGTTCCTCTGAATGCAAATTTTGACTGGCTAAAAAAAATTGTACTTTAGCAATCATTCTTTCAATGATGGGGTGCCATCGCTTTTCTCTCTCCATTATATACATTTCGTTGCTCCGCATTAATAGCACAACTTTTTTCCAGCCTTGCCTTTAATTCGCACCACGATCTTATACAGTTTATGGGTCTTAGAGTATTTTCATGGTTATTATAACAATAATAAAAAACATTATATTTCTCATTCCAATAAAAATCCGTCTTTTAGCTTCCTAAAAAATGTCAGTTCAGTATATTTTCGATAACATTTAAATATTAACACAATCAATCTTACTTGAAAATAAATTTATAATAATTCTATTAAATTTATCTCTCTTTAAGTTAAAGAAGGTAAACATTGAAATACTAACCTATTATTGATTTAATTCACAAACTTTAAATAGTCCGAAAGAATTTTTCGGAAATGCATTTTCGATACTTCGATCAGCAGTAACACAATTACTTATAAGAATAAATTTATATATACTTGAAACATAATATTACTTAACTTCTCTTGATGTATAAAAAAAAGAGAGAGAGAAACCATCTAAAAACACATGTGTTATAATAACTTAGCATGATTCAGAAAAAAAAATAAAAGTTTACAATAAACAAGACAAATGAGGCGCATTTTTTAAATACTGAGAACAGTAATGAGAGAGAAGAATGTGCATGTCTTGTGTTCAGGAAGTGAAGCTGTCTTATGGAAAAATAATCAGCAAGTATTAATATTATTTCAATTTAACGGAAAGAAGAAATTTTACAAACCATGCCCTCTTAACTATAGCTATGGGTACTTAATACAAAATAATTTCATTGACCTTAAAAATTAGATAGTTTTTCTTTTAACTCAGTAATACTTTCAGTTAAAATCATTATGCACTTATGTGAATTTATTTATTACACATAAATGTATACGCATATATATATACTCTCTTAAAAAGACTTCTTAAAAAAAACTAAATATATTATTTTTATAGTCCGCTTTTACACGAAGGCAAATGCAATATAGAATATTCCTTAATACTTTATCTTAATAGGGTAAAAATATAGTAATACCTTCCAATAAGGAAACTTGTGTTTGACAATATGTCCTAGAACCAGAAATTTAAACTCACCAGACCATATATTTGGGTATTTTGTCGTTTAATGCAAAACAAAATTAGTTTAATTAGAAATTCAAGACGTACTTATCTTTAAATAAATGATATACAAATAAATACCTTAGTCACAGGATTTTTTAACTTTGCAGTTCAAGAGAAATTAAATTCTTGATAAGAAAAGTTTAATTACCGCATAAATGTTTGAAATCAGCAATAAAATCTTGTACTTACAGAAACTTATTGAAAATAATTCATTGTTCGGATCTTTTTGAAAGCTTGCAAAGCATTGTGTCCACCTAAACTAGCATTTTATTTATGTAATCCCAAAGAAAACACGCCCCCACGAGTTGCAATCGCTTTATTACATATTCTGATTTGTCTGTAAATCAAAACATGGAACAGACAATGTTGCTATTTTTTATTTCTCTGTTCCTTTCCTCTGTTAAATTACATTGATTTATTTGGATAGCACTATATTTAATTTATTTAAAGAAAAACACAAACGTCTCCTTGAAATCTTAAAATTTTACAAAAAAGGAAAAAAGAAACTTTTTTTAGTGTCACTTAAATTAACGTCCCTTAAAATTAGAGGTAAATACATAAGATCCAAATTCAAAGAGACCGATAGCAACATTAACTGCGCCTTACTCGGAGGTGTACCTTACAGGATGAATTTGTGTTTACTTTGTCTTAACAAATTAATCCGAAATTAAAACCATAAATACCTGTTGCTATTTCAAACGAGCTAAATGTAACAGATTGAATTGTGCCAATTTTAGCAAGCCATTTTTTTCGAAAATGAGTCTTTTGATGGTAGAGAAGTGTTTGTTTGAACTTCGAATAACAACATTCAAGACTAAAATGAAACAAGTTCTGTAGCTCACTATCTTCCAAAAATACTTATTGCGTCTGTCCCCTTTAAGTTAGCAGACATCGGACATCCTGTGGGTGGAAAGATTTTCCTTTGTGACCCACTCGAGATGGTGAGACCCACCGTGCAGGGGAGAGATGCACGTTAAATCTGTTTAGAGCTCAAACGTCCTCCCGTTGGTGTGGTGTGGTAGTTAGGAGAGGGGGTGCCAGCTCAGGTGTCATCCGCGTCACTTGACCATTGTTCAAAATTACGCGGTCCGTCGCCAAAATCCCTCGTGTAGCTGAACAGTGCGACGTTAATATTCACGCATTCCCTCACTCAGGATGGTGAGAAAATAAAAGAAGAAAATAAGAAAAAACTATCAAATTTCATGATTTAACGCACACACCAGCCTCGAACTCTTCAAGGTTCAACACATAAAAAAACGGACTTTTAAAAGTACTCAGTACAGAATAAGAAAATAAGATACATGAATTGATATGCTAGATTCACATTGCTAGATACAAAAATATAACTGGAAATTGCAAAAAAATAAATCAAATATATATTTAAAAATAAATTCTGTCAGAAAACCAGTCAAATATTAAAATGGGCATGTAAATGCAAGTAATTTTTTATAGATATTTATAAATTAGAAAAGTGAACACAATAGCTTTTTAACAAACACAGTTTTTAATTCTACATAAGAGCAGAATTTTGAAGAATTTTAATTTACATTCTTCAAATTTCTGCTCTAAACAAAATATTATTTTATGCACATTTGTCACCCTTAAGGCAGTAATCTATATATATAAAGGAGAAAAGCGACTGACTGACTAATCACGATATCTCTGGAAATATTCAACCTACAGACTTGACATTTGGTAGACATGTTCCTTTCATAGAGTAGACATCAGCTAAGAACGTATTTTCCGAAATTCGAAACGCAAGGGGATTTAAGGGGCGTTATAAATAATTGTTTCCATGTTTAAACTACTTGATGTACAATCTTGAAATTGGGTAAGCAGATTCCTTTCAGAGAGTAGAGATCCGCTACAAAATGAGTTTGGGGAAAATCGACCCCCAAGTGGCGTTGCAGGGGCTTAGGGGGCGTTATAGATAATTATTTCCATTTTTAAACTATGTGACGCAGTGTCTTTAAATTTGATATATAAATAGATTCCTTTCGTAGAATAATGATCAGTTACAAAACGGGTTTTGTGAAAACAGACTTCTAAGTGGCGTTGCGGGGGATTAAGGGGCGTAATAGATAAATATATCCGTTTCTAAACTACTTCACCTACCTGCTTGAAAATTGGTAGGTAAGTTTCTTTCCTGGAGTAAATATCCGCTACAAAATGGGTTTTGGGAAAATTGACCCCCAAGGGGTGTTGCGGGGGCGGGGGGTTTAAGGGGCGTTATAAATTCCGATTTTTAAGTTACTAGACGTACAGTCTTGAAACTTAGTAAGCATATTCCTATTCATAGGGTAGAGATACGCTAAAAATGGGTTTCGTGAAAATTGCCCCCAAGTGGCGTTGCGGGACTTAAGGGGTGTTATAGATAATTATTTCCATTTTTAAACTATTAGACGCACAGTCTTTATATTTGTTAAATAGATTTCTTTCATAGAGAAGAGATCAGCAATAAGAAGGTTTTGTGAAAACAGACCTCTAAGTGGCGTTGCAGGGGATTAAGGGGCGTAAGAGATAAATGTTTTCGTTTTTAAACTACTTGACCTACCTGCTTGAAAATTGGTAGGAATGTTTCTTTCATGGAGTAAATATCCGCTACAAAGCGGGTTTGGAGAAAATTGACACCCAAGGGTGTTGCGGGGGGTTAAGGGCAGATATAAATAATTATTTCTATTTTTAAACTATTAGACGCACAGTCTTGAAATTTGGTTAGCAGATTCCTCTCATAGGATAGAAATACACTACAAAATGTGTTTTGTGAAAATCGACCCCTAGGTGACGTTGCAGGGGTTCAAGGGGCGTTATTGATAATTTTTTTGCATTTTTAATTAATTGGACGCACAGTCTTCAAATTTTGCTAAGCAGATTCCTTTCATAGAGTGCAATTCCTCTACAAAATGGGTTTTGTGAAAACAGACCCACAAGTGGTGTTGCGTAGGCTCAAGTGGCGTTATAGACAATTACCCCCATTTTTAAACTGTTAGACGTACAGTCTTGAAATTTGATAAGCAGATTCCTTTCGTAAAGTAGAGAACCGCTACAAAATGGGTTTCGCGAATATCAACTACTAAGTTTAATTTCGGGAGATTAAGAGGCGTAATCGATAAATATTTCCATTTTTAAACTATTTGATCATCCTGCTTGAAAATTGGTAGGCATGTTCCTTTCATGGAATAGAGTTCCTCTAGCAAAGAGTAAGACGAAAATTGACCCCTAAGGATGTTTGCGAGGGGTCAAGAGGAGTTACAGAAAAAAATTCCTGTTTTTAATTGTTAGACCCATATACTTGAAATTTGTTAAGCATGTTTCTTTTGTTGAATAGGGATCCACTAAGAATACATTTTAAGCAAATCAAGTTCTGGCGGGTTACTGGGACGTATTGACAAAAAAATTACTTTTTTTGAGCTACAAGGACTATAATAGTGAAATTTGGTTTACATTTTCTTTTGTTGAGTTGAAATCCGCTAAGAGCGGTAATTTTGGAAAACGGCTCTCAACGGGATTACGGGGATATTGATAGTAAAACTTTTGTTATTTTTCTGTTAGATTTAGACGTGAAATTTGGCTTGCATGTTCAATTTACGGAGTAGAGATCCACCGAAAATTGGTTTTGCGGGAATCCCCTTGGTTTTTGAGTTACGAAAGAGCAAACATCATTCTATACTTCAATTTTAGAGAATTTTAGAAAATACAAATTAGATGAGTTCTGCCCTTTTTTTTTTTTATCTACATGTGACAGTTACAGGTATAAGTATATTTTTCAATTCAATCGAATTCTTAATGCTAGGACTTAGATATCAATAATTTATACATATATATATATAAGCAGTAAAAATTTATAAAACATCATGAAATACCCAGCGAAGTGGGCGGGTAACGGCTCTCTCTAGTACCATATATAAATGATATTCATTTATACTTATATCCGGAGTTCGGGGGCCCATATACTTGCTACAACCAATCGCCACGCAATGTAATTTTTATTTAAAAAAAAGATATAGTCGTGTTACATACACAAATTTTACTATCAGTAGTCGGCATTTCAATTCAGTCTAAAATATAATTTGGGGTATTTAAATAAGGTACAAGTTTCCAAATAAAAGTAATAATGTTTCAAAAACTATTTTCATACCAATTTTCGCAAAAAAAAGTATTTTTCAAATTTGGTCCAAATGCCCCAACTCCTTAAAATTTACCGCCTCGGACATAGGTCCAGTTTCCTCGGCCCTAGAGCCGCCCCTGCTGCTAACATAGAGACAATAGTAATCCCGGTAAGGGGCTAAGTGAATTACATTATATATGAAATTACTCTCCAACTAGGAGTATACATGTAAGCGGGCAGATAAACATAGATCAAGAGTAGGTTTTAATATAAGTTTTCTTTTGTTTCTGTTTTTAGTGCTATGTTGTGAATCGCTTAATTCGCCTGTTTGATTATATGGTATCTGGTTACAAATAGGACTTTTAAAAAAAAAACCGCGTAAAATTAGCATTATTTTTTAACCTTGTACTAAAGTACCATTAAACTCCTACAACATAAAATGAAATTTAGAACTAACATTAATAATACTATGTGAATATTGAAGTGTTTTTCAAACAGGCTTTGTAATAAAAATCATTTACTCAAAAGTCAAAAGAAGCTGCAAGAATTTTTTTTTCTTGTGACTTAATACCAAATAAAACTACAAGAACTACCTTTCGATAGAAGTCTAACTTACAAAAAAGGAAAACGAGCATTGTTTATATAAGCGTTGTAAAACACCAAATCTCTCTCACTTCTTTCCCCTATTTTGTTTTTCTAAATTGTAAGACTATTATTAAATTAAAAATTTTAATTTCCCCAAATTCATATTGAATTTAAACATTATTATGAGAATAGACATTTATGGACAATCGGCCAAAACACCATGCACTAACATTCTATTTTTCTTAAATTATGCTGTGTCATCGGCAAATCGACACTTCATTTTTCAATATAACTATTCAAAATTCAGCATATTTATTCGATTTATTAAAAGTTTTATTTTGAGAAATTTGTAAGCAATTTTATTTGATTGATCGAACATATACGGCCTGGCGGCCGCCCCTTGGTTTGGCCGCCCGCGTGCGGTGCACGCGCTGCACACCTGGTAGGATCAGCCCTGACGACACCTGACCTTTCACCCATCTTTAAGAATTACCACACCACACCAACGCAAGAACAAATTTCGAAAAAGGGAGTTTTTATGACATAGTTAAAGAAATCACTCGCATCGCGCGCATACACACACACAAGTGCTATCGGCCTGAGGGAAACACGAAATTTCCATGGGGATGAAGTTATTCACTCGGTAAAACGAAAAAATTGGAAAGTGAGTGGGTGATTTTTAAATTCACACTGCTTGCCTATTCGAGGGTTTTTGGTGACGGACCTCGAAATTTTCAACCATGCTCAAGTGACGAGGACGACACATGAGCTTTCACCCGTCTTTAATAATTACCACACCACACCAACGCAAGAACAAATTTCGAAAAATGGAGTTTTTATGACATTGTTAAAGAAATCACTCACATCGCACGCACACACAAACACACAAGTGCTATCGGCCTGAGGGAAACACGAAATTTCCATGAGGGTGAAGTTATTCACTCGGTAAAAGCCCGTGCAACGCCGGGCTAAGCGGAGAGGAAAGAAACAAAGAAATCAAAGTAATTTCGGAAAATAATATTGGAAGTGCTGAATTTGTGAAGTTGAGTGAATATTAACGTCCCACTGTTCAGCAACACGAGGCCTTTTGGGGACGGTCCGCGTAATTTTGAACCATGGTCAAGTGACCTGAGCTGGCACCCCCCTCTCCTAACTACCACCCCCCCCAACGGGAGGACGTTTGAGCTCTGGATTTATTTTACGTGCATCCCACCCCTACACGGTGGGTCTTCAGTGGTACCAGGATCGAGAATTTGTGAAGAGAAGGGAAAATTTTAAGCAACAAAGCCATGACACGCTCTCACGGGTCATGCACTCACATCGTACGCGTCAAACCCCACAAAAGTGTTGGCGTTAGAATAAAAGGAGGAAATTAACATGGGGATTAAGTTATACCCTCGGTATAAGCCCGTGCAACGCCGGGCCATGAAAGCTAGTACCTCTGATATTGCGACATTAAGTAGAGCTCTGCAGGGACAATGTTCGCATTAAAACTTAAATTTGTTTATTTAACTTTGCTGCATGAACACTTATACTTTATGTTGTTTATTTCTAGTTTCATAAATATTTTTAAGAATGCATAATATATATATAATTTTAATTTTTGATTTATATTGAACAGTCGTATTTTAAGATTTTTTTCCTTAAAAATCTAAAAATATACATATTTATGTGCAGAGTTTGAATATTTGTATTTATATTGAAAGAATAGTTGTATATTTTATGTTTATTTTTATGTCAATAAATATCTTTAAATGATGCATAATTAGCATATAATTAAATTTGTATTTTGACCTCTATTTCTCCTAATTCTGCATGTATTGTCGGGGGAATCATATTGTTTCAAATTTTTGCTATTGCTTAGCACGTTGAATCATGTTGGTAGGTAGGTTTGGCACGCCACAGCTGAAAGGTTGCCGACCCCTGGTATAGATATTTAAATGAACGTTACAAAATCCAATATATTTGGCTTTTTCAGTCATATTTATTTTTATACAATAAATTATTAAAAATTTTGGTTATTTTTCTAATATTTTATTCTTACATTTTTTTCCATGCAAAGCAAAAGTATAGATATTTTAATGAAATTACAAAATCCAATATATTTGGCTTTTTCAGCCATATTTATTTTTTATGCAATAAATTATTTTTCATTTTCTAAATTAATTGCAGATTAAACTGAGGTTTGGAAGATAATCATGATATATATTCACAAAAACAAATAACATTTTGAACTACAGATGGCGCTAGCATTGTATTAAAAAAATTTCAGGGTACAAAAGCGCTGTCTCGATCCACTCCTAACAGATTTACACTCCTTCTTTGTGCTACTTTGCTGTGCAAATTTCTGGCAAGACTGCACCGTGGTATAATGGGGGAAATTCGCGACTGACTGGCACCAAGCGAGTAATCACGTGACAAATTGGGCAACAATTGCACGTGCTTTTCAATACCGTGGTAGAATCCAATACGCAAGTTGTTGACATTCTTTAGCTTTAATTTATCTAATTAAAATATATGATATCATTGTATTTTATGCATTATTCTAGTGTATATATTTGTTAGGAAAAACTCTCAACAACTCTTTGATATAATTTTTGCTGTATTCTGATTTATTTTTCTAATTAAGGTATTCGTCTGCTTCAAATAGTGTTAGCTGGTATATTTATTTAGGTTGGATCCTAGCACTTGGTACACAGCTAATAGTTATTTTAATTCTTAATTAATTTAGTAGTTATTAATTATATATTTTTGCGCAAGAATGCCTTACAGTAAATAGGATCAATACAACTTCTTTTAAAAAACTTGAAACTGTTTGACTATCGAATAACAATTGTATCGTTTCATTAAAAAGAACTCACTATTATTATCAAATAGAGTCAGTTAAGTGTATATAATATTAAAAAATGTCTGTTTATAATTTTAATTCATAATTCAAAGTCAAGAGAAAATATTTATTCTGAAGTAAAACAATTTGAGGAATGTTTACAAAAATTAAATAAATTTTTCTTTGATTTTTACATTTCACAAATTATTGATTTCTAAATAATTAATAATTATTATTTACTGTTAAAAATTGATGTCATTTCTTTCTTTAAATTAAAATAAAATATTCTTAAGGGGAATGACACCATCGCAAAAGGCAACAATTTTTAGAAATGATCAAATTTAATTTGATGATTTGTTGTTATCTTATTTTTTTTATTGAAGTACATTTTAAACTTGCAAAAACGTTTGTTTCTTGAAGCCTGTGTATATAGATTATTAGGTAATATGAAAGTTTTAGATAAATGTAGATAATTATTTTTTGGTGAAAGTGTATTTTTTTCCATCGCCTTTCCCCCCCCCCTTTTGTACATAAATATTAGAGTTGATATGGTATTTATCCTGTCATGAAAATGAATTTTTTTAACACTATATTTACATCAAGTTTGCCTACCTACACTTAAAATTCGAATGAATATTTTATTTTACAGTGGAACAGTTACTGGATGAAAATGAATTTATTTTTACACTGCATTGCATATATATGTATGTGTTTTACAATATTATGGAGCATTTAAAGATATTTGAAATGTTTCTAATAAAATAACATTCTCCATCTTTGACTGTCTGATTTACTTAGTAATTGTTCTTTAAAAATGTTTGGAATTTTTTTTAGAAATGATTGTCTAAAGTAATAAAAGAAAATACCATTTAATTTTTTAGTTAAAGCAATGATTCATATTAACATATAATTTTCAGGATATATTCATTGTAATGTGATTATCCATTATTGTGAGTTAATTACATATAAAGTACATAATCAGGGCTAATAATTAACTAAATGATTATAATGAGTTATTTCTACATGTATTAACTGTTTTAATACTTTTCTCTAAGTTGCAGTCACTATAGCAAGTGCTCTTTAAGCACATTAAAATTAATAAAGAGTTACCTTCAGTCATGCATGTGTACAGAATGCTTAAAAACTTTGTTATATTAAGTATCGAAAAAAAAATTGCAAAAAATTGTAACTTTCCTGAAAAAAAAAACATGCATTTAATGAACATGTGTTTGTAATTTTACTCGTTAGTACAATGCTTTGCAGAACTGAATAGTTTTCTATTGGAAATTGCACTTTTATATCTGGGATACTAAATATAATGCATGGGTATGCGACACTTGGATCACAAATTAATGTTATTAATGCTAGTATGAACTATATTAAAAGTTTGCATTACAATTTTTTATGACAAATTGAATACTTTTTTTTAAATTGACTTTGTATTAAGTGCCTTTAATACGTTGATCTACTTTTTAAAAATTATAATACAATTTTAAGGGAATGTTTCATCAGAAAAGGTGCAATAATTATCAGAAATTCAATTTAATTATATTTAGTCTTAAATATATTTTTCTTCTTATTGAATTACATATAGTTTATAAAAAATAATAGTATGATTTATCTATAAACAGATTCTTGTGTTCGAATCTTAGATAATTAAACACTTAAGTACCTCTGTTACTACTCTGAAGATGCATAAAATAAGTAAAACTTAAGATAATTAAACATTATATGTTCTCAATATAACTTCATTTAAAATAAACAAAAATTTGCTTAAGTTAACTAACATATTTTACTTTCTTATGTATGATCTAAATATAATTTTATTTAAAATAAACAATAATTTGCTTTGAAGTATTTACATGTTTGTGAAAGTCTACACCTCTCCAAAATCCTTTTAGAACAGGTTTCTTTTGTGAAGACAAAAATAGTGAGAATAAAGCTTGGTTTGAGCTGGCGTCGGTATTGAAAATATTCTTCAAAGTAATTACATACATAATAAACAGGGAGGAGATGGTTTATAATCCTCACGTTTCAACATGCTTTCAAAACACTAATATTTTGCACTGGTATATGAAAAAAAGGGTTGCGTCCTATTATAGCCCACCCCTGGATTTTGTGCTTTTTTTGTCGCCAAGTTAAGCGATAAGTTCACCAAGCTTGCAACCCTTCTTTTTTTAATTCTTCAAAATTAAAGACCATTTTTAGTGACCGTCAGGTGTCTTCAACCAATAATTTCCGTTAATTACGTTGCTTTCGGCAACCCTACTAACTATGTACGAGTAGTAAGGACCGTTACTATTTGATGCTTTGCTGTTATTTCGCTAGTACGTGCAATTGCCGGTTATTGTGTTCTAGACGAAAGCAAGGTTTATTTATTTTTCAATTTTTTGTAAAAAAGGTGGTAATTATTGGATGGAGCTTTCGGAAAAAATAGTTAAAATTATGAAGATGCCGTTCGAAAGGAGGAAAAAATCCGCATGATGTAAGGAAAGGTACGTGGTTTGGCAAAAGCCGTTACAGTAATTTTAGAATGTGTTTGTCTTTTTAAGAAGCTAAATCATTCAGTATTTTGTTCATAAAGTTTTAAAAGTTAATAATTTTTCTCCTTCGAATATCGATTTATTCTTTTTAGAATGTTCTTAATTTTCTATTTTTCAACAGTTGAAAAGAAATTTCCGTTTTTGTCGTTCGGATATCCGTCTTTTTTTTTTAGGATGCCATTAATTTTCTGCTTTTAGAAGCTAAATCTTTCATTAATTTGTTCTTCTTTATTTTTTTAAACTCTTAATTTTCTACTTTTTAGCAGTTAAAAAAGAAATTTCGATTTTTGTCGTTCCGATATCCGTTTTTTTTTTTGTCCTTAATTTTTTTTTCTGCTTTTAGAAGCTGAATCTTTCATTAATTTGTTCTGAACGTGTAAAAAATTGTTTTCCTCAATGGAACTTCGATTCCTTCTTTTCGGAATGTTCTTAAATCCGTACTTTTCAAAATTAAAAAAAAAGAATTTTTCGATTTTGATCTTTAGATCTCAATTTTTACTTATTAGAATGCTCTTCATTTCCGATTTTTAGAAGCCGAGATTTTGCTGAATTTGCTTTATTAACGTCTGTAAAATTTCTCTTTCGATTCCTTTTTTTTTCCGGATTGTTTTCCGTTTCCTACTTTTGAAAAGTTAATTTTTCATGGAATTGTTCGAAAAGTTAAAAAAGTACCTATTATTTTCAGAAGCTCGTATATTTTCTTAAAGCTCTAATGTTTTCCATTTTTGCTCCTTCGGACAAGACGCGATGTTTTTCCCAGTTGGCCTGAACTCGACTTTGAAAAACGCGCTTGGCGCCATTTTGGCGCGACTTAAAAAAAAATTTCGCCAAGGGGTGGGCTATAATGGGAATTTACCGAAAAAAAGTGATTTTTTTTTCCTCAATCATATTTTCCTTTATTGATTGAACAACCATTTTAGCAAAATGAGACATTTTTAAAAGTACAATGTGAAACTGAAGTCTGATAGATAAAAGGAACAAACAAGGCCGGACGTGTAATGCGCAATTTCGTTGGCAGCACCTATTCCTACTTTTTACAGCCTTGGAATTCAAATTCCTCTGTTTTGGGGTTGCTATATTTGGCTCTCTATGAATTGTTGGCTACTTTCAACATAATTAGAAAAAAAAAGTGCAATGTATTGTATTTTTTGGATATGCTGTGTTGAGTATGTGTGCATCCAATAACCTATTATAAATATTGTGCGTTTATTGTTTATAACTTTACTACTGAACAATTTCAATGTTTTTTCAATTTCTGTTTGAATTTTAAGATATAAATATGTTTTCATTGTTTATTTGTTGTATACAAGTTCACACACATTAGAAATATGGTATGTTTATAAAATAAGAATTACGATTAAATTTTAAAAAATATTAAGTGAAACTGGAAAAACAAATGTAGAACTGTAACTATAATGTAGACTTAAAATAGAAGAGTAAAATATTTTAGTTTATTGATATATTTTTGATTATTTGCAATTTTTAGTAAATTTTTATTAATTCTTATAACATTTGAATCAGGTTTAGCAAATTTTTTCTAAACAGACACTTGAGGATTATTGTTACAAAATCCTTTTAACTTTTGAAGCTGAAATTAAATCATATTTTCCTTTAGAGCAATATTCTTATATATATATATATATATATATAGTATAATAAAATGAAAAAAATAATAAGACAAAATTATACTACCCACAAAGCTAAATGATAGAAAACAGATTCTAAGAAACATAACTAGAAAAATATTGATAGATAATATAATAATTATATATATATATTATTCATAAAGAAAGAAAATTGTGCTTTATATTTATCTATATCATATTGACTGTTATAAAATGGTAGGAATTAGATGCATTGCCTTTTAAATACTGTTTAGAATTAAAATTATTTTCAGCTTATGCTAAACAAAAATTGACTTGAATTCCATATAATTTTTCAGTTAAAAAACAGTCCAAAATTATGTTTATATTGTGATTTAGCTAATATATAAAGGGTATAATTTATTTTTCAGTTCTGTTCTTACTTTGCTGAAAATTCATTATAACCATTGTTCACAATAAGATTCATATTTCAACTATGCTTAAAACGTGTGATTAAACTTAAAATTCTGTAGTATAAAACTGAAAACATTTTTAAAAAATTATCAAAAAGTATAGTATTATAATCATTTCAATCATCAATAGTATTGATGTACTTTTTTTTAAAAAAAATTTTTAAGTAAATTTTATAAAACAGTATTATTATTATTATTTTTTTTTTTTTTTTAGCTATATTGAGTAGAGATAATTTTAAAATAAGTTTTCAGTACTTCAAAATTAATTATTAATGGCAGGAAAATAATGATAAATTTTCAAAATACCTTAATGTATATTTTGCTTGGAACACATA
This sequence comes from Trichonephila clavata, assembly GCA_019973975.1. Taxonomy (NCBI): domain Eukaryota; kingdom Metazoa; phylum Arthropoda; class Arachnida; order Araneae; family Nephilidae; genus Trichonephila; species Trichonephila clavata. The sequence continues at coordinate 3,583 of BMAO01031093.1, read as the reverse complement.
TTCCAGTAAAAACAAGGTTTTGATATAGGTTTTGAAAAAAAAAATTTTTTTTTCTTACAGAATTCTTTTTTTTAAAAAATAAGATTTCTAATAATAAGAATATATTATTATTATTACATGACAGTGGCTGTTTTCTTTCATTGAATTATAATTTCTTGAAATAAAAATTTGAATTTGATGTATTGAGATATACAAATTAAATATTTGTTTTAAAAAATGAGATTGATTTTTCCTGAAAGTTTTACTTTAATGAAAAAAAATGTATAAGTTTTTTCTTCCTCCTTTTTTTTTTTTTTTTAATTTGGGGGCTGTTAAAAAGAAGGATTAATACATTTTTTCTTTCTCGTGTTTAATTCCTTTAATAATTTCCTTTGAACTTGATTGTACATTATCCCAAATTTCCCGTTACTGTTCCGAATGTTCAGTGCTTGCTTCAATTCTGTACCAAAAGTTTATAAACAAATATTCAGTTTTTCAATTCTGATGTATTGCTATCTTATTCATTTTCGAAGTGACCTCAGGATGAGAGGTATTATATGTTTTACAAAAAATAGCACTTTATTTTTTTGTTATATGAAATTTCTTAAAAAAAAGCCGTGATATATAACACTTAAGGAACTGTAAATTTTGTAATAAAACGGTGATTAATAAATCAGAAGGTTAAAACACTTCTACTATAAAACAGAACATACACAAAACATTTCAGTTAATTTTTTTCAAAATTTTTTGAGCAATCGCTGGCTCCGTTTGAGCATTCAAAAAAACACATTTCGAGTAAAACGCGTTTTAAAGTATGACATATCCTGCTCAATGTAATGGCATCTTCTTTTACTGAAACACTTATAGTTTTTGTTCTAGTGAACAGAAAATAATAAATTTGGTATTTTTATAAAGCTAAAAAGATGACCTATAAAATAAAATCATAAAAAAATTGTCAATTTTAAGAAAATTCACAATTTTAGGGTAGTCAGATACCATTCACACTTCTAAATTAAGAACAAGTTTAAAAATTACCAGTGATTCATGTAGGCTTGTCATGTACAGAATTTAATATTTATCTTGATAGTTTGTACAGTTTATGATTAAAATCGTGTATTGTAGCTTTAACGTCAAAGAGCATTTTTGTTGCACTCGATACAATTTTATTGTGTGAAAGGGGCGCGATGAAAATTATGATTGAAAATTGGGTCGCAAGCATTAAAAGTTTTAAAAGCACTGTCTTAGTAGCATCATTAAAGAAATAATTGATTTAGCTTCAACTGATTAAAATTTAAACGCAAGTGAGTAAGTAAAGGACCATTAATATTAAACAGGTTTTTTTTCTCGAAATTTTTAAATGTAATGTTTTTTTTCTCCTATGGCATTATCAATTTTTGCCTTTAGTCCAAAAAGAGATTAATTTCATTAAAAAAATTAAAACTTTTAATTTGGGTAAAAATTTTTTGTCTCTGTGTATATGATAAAGTTGAAAATAAAAAATCAAGATAGTAATAGCATCTGCAAAATAAAGATAGTGTGACATATTTATTTATTATAAATTAAGTAAATTCTTTGTATTCGAATTTCTAATAATTTCTTTCATTAGAATATTTATTTATTCCTTCGAAATATTTCTTTCTACATGTTTCGTTAATATCTACATTTGAAAATTATTTATCAAAATATTTGGGAGATTTCGTAGGAGATCAGAGGTAGATTTTAAAATGTATGTTTGCTTCACAAAATTATACTAAGTTTGCAAGGAGTATGGATGAAAATATATTTAAACACTTTTTATTACTTTAAACCGTTTTCAGTTTTATTAATAATTACATGGCATGCATTTTTAATTTTTAATGTAATTACATACGCTTAAAAATCTAAAAATGTTTGAGTCGATGCTGAATCGGAAATGGATGAAATAAAAAACGGTATTCCCCTTATTTTATATAATATTTAAAAGCAACTTGTTTTTAGATTTTTTGAAATTTTGATGTATTTCCGTTAGTGGAAAAACCTAATTACTACGTTTAGGGTGACAATTTTGCACAAAACAGATTATTTTGCTTAGACTAGCATTTGGCAAACTGCTGTTCTTCTAGATTCTGCTTTTACATACAAATAAAAATTATGTCTGCTGAAAAGAGTTATTATTTACCTTTAAAATTTATAAATATCTTTTGGGATAAAAAACACATATTTAAATGCACAGTTAAATATTTGACTGTCTTACTGACATAATTCATAGTTAAATATGTATCTGATTTATCTTTTGTGCTATTTCCAGTTATATGTTTGTGTTTAGTATTGAGATTCTGGTATTTTTTTTATTTAATGTTTCTGATTTTCTACTATGTACTTTAAATGCCAATTTTCTTTTTTGTTAAACCTTCGAGGTTCGAGTCCGCAGTATATGTTAAATCATGAAAATTGATATATTTATACCATCTGTAACTTTCTCCCCATCTCGGACTGGGGTCACAATGGACATTCCGGACACCCATAGCATGTCCGGTGTCAGCTAACCGAAGGAGGACAGAGGTAATAAAATATTTTGAAAGATAGCGAACCTGAGGAGCTGTTTTATTTTTCACTCTTGAGTAGAGAGTTACCTGAAGTTGAAACAAACTCTCTTCTGATCTCTACCATCAACAAACTCTCTTTTAAAGAAATTGGCTTGTTGAAATTGTCTCAACTCAATCTTTTAAAATTATCTCGTTTGAAATAGCAACAGGTAATTATGTTTTTAATTTCGAATTATTTATTAATTTTCAAGACTTGAAATAATATACAAATACAGAAGTAACTCCTGTAAGGTACACCTTCGAATAAGGCGCAATTAATGTTGCTACCGGTCTCTTTGAATATGTATTTTCCTCTTATTAAGGAACATTCTATTTAAGTGATACTAAAAAAAATTTCTTATTCTTTCTTTGTAAAATTTTAAGATTTCGAAGACAAGTTTGTGTTTATCTTTAAATAAATTAAATATAGTGTTGTCCTAATAAACCAATGTAATTTAACAGAGGAAAGGAACAGAGAAATAAAAAATTACAACATTGTTTGTTCTACGCTTCGATTTAAAGACAAAACAGAATATGTAATAAAGTGATTGCACCTCTTGCAGTCGCGTTTTCTATGGGTTTGCATAAAAAATAAAAATGATGGCTTATTCTGACACAATGCACTGCGTTTTAAAAAGATTCATACAGCAGAATATTTTAAATAAAATTCTATAAATACAAGATTTTATTACTCATTTAAACATTTATACTATAATTTAACTTTTTCTATTAAGAATCTTCATTTTTCAAGAACTTGAAATTTAAAAAACCTGTGATTAAGGTATTTATTTGTATATCATTTATTTAAAGATTATTACGACTTGAATTTCTAATTAAACTAACTTGTTTAGCATTAAAGGACTAAATACCCAATGTCTAGTCTGGTGGGTTTAAATTTCTGGTTCTAGGACATATTGTATCAAACACAAGGTTCCTTATTGGAAGGTACTATTATATTTTTACCCTATTAATATAAAAGTATTACGGAATATTTTATTGTATTTGACTTCATGCAAAAGCGAACCATAAAGTAATATATT
>BMAO01031092.1:0-19602 GCA_019973975.1 Trichonephila clavata | reverse complement strand
TTCCAGTGGAACGCATAGCATATACAAACCTGGTATTTATTGTAGCAATTTGCGTTCCTTCATGAAAATTTGAAGAAGAGAATTCTACACGATATGGACAAGCACAACATTTCAGGACAAATGTAATAGCCAGTCCAGATTTACCTTTTAAAACTTGCATGTCTAAGCCACTGTTACACATTTTACAGTGAACTTCATTCTTGAAAACAAATGTCAGAATATTCAAATTCATAATGGCATTAATAATACCTACACTTTTGTCATAGGAAGAAAAACTCATTTAAATTGGGAATTTTCTTTTCTTTTGCACATGTCTCCTTTGAGTCATGTGCATGTCCAGCTGGAGGATTGTCGTTAGTATGGTTTAAAGTAGTCATACCTTTATAAAACGTACCTTTACGTTTTTTGAACACTTTTGTAGATCTTGGCATATTAAAATTTTGAAATTTTTGATATTCAGAAATTTTAAATATCGAAATATTCAAAACGCTAAGAAGAAAAACGTGTATTCTCTCCAAAATAGGTAAACAACGCTAACAGTTACGCTTGCAGTGAATATACAGTTAACTGCGTATGAATAAATAAAACAGAGAGTGGCTTTGGAAAAGCTTCCCATATTTAAAAGGTCAATGTTTACATTTGTATCTGTCAAAGGGGGCGTGGCTCATCAGCTGATTATTTTTTAAAAATAATTTTAACATACTTTTAATTAGTAAAATGGCAAGTATGTTATATCATTGGAAAGGTCCTGATTTGGGGATTTTAGAAATATCAAACACTCAAAATCGATTTCCCGAAGGTGTTTACCCTACTGACTCCCCTTAACTTGCGATGGTGAATTGCACTTTCGGCGAAACCCAGGTTTCCTTCCTCTAACCGGTGGTCAGGTTAGTGGTGAATACGGGCGTAAGATATAGATTGCTATCTCTCCGTTTCATTTTTCCTAATTTGTACCTGGCTTTCCTTCTCTTTGGTTCATTACGCTTCTATTTACCGGCGTATATAACGGCATAATTTCAAACTGCATTCTTTAACTTTTACATGCCATATAACATGCGCCCTTAATTTTCAAAGAAACCTGAAATGTATACATGCAATTCTTTTACTTTTGACAAAAATGGCTCACGTATTAACAGAATACACACACATAAAATCATATAAAAACTTTTTCTTAACAGACAGTATAGCATTGTAATCCATGGTTAGTTTCAAACGAAACCGATAAAGAAATCTAATTTCAAGAAAGGTGTTTTCATTCACGTGCCCGAGAAGGATAGATGGATGAAAACTGGGCCTAAAAAAGGTTTGGAGGAAACACTCTAGAGAGTTTTCAGAAATTGAGATAATCTTAGTATAGGACATGTTCAAAAATACCATCTAATGGAAAGTAGGAATAAATTACTGATAGAATGTACAAAAGTTATGATAGTTATTACAGGCGTATAAACACCATTGTTTAGCCCATAGGTTCCCAACCTTTTTTGAACTGGCTCCCTCTTTTCTAATAAATATTTCGATATCGCCCCCTTTTCTAGTGAATATTTCTATACCGCTCCCTCCCACTCTAGAGAAATAAGAGTGTACATAATACATGGTGAAAACAAGAGTCAAGTTTTAAAAAATATCCTATTACTCTAAGAGAATATATATATTTTTAATTTCCTTTTTTTTTCTAAAGTCCCAGTTTTTTTACTTGGAAATCTGAAATATATTTATATATTATATATTCTAGTCATAGGTAGGATATATTGTTGGAATTGAAACGCTACTGAATTGCTTCTTAATTTAAAAGAGTGGAATAAAAAAGATTTTTAGATTACCTGTTATAAAGACAGGCAGGGGCTTAGATGATACGAAGTAATTCATAATAAACTATTGTTTTGAAAATAAATATAAATTGACTGTTTCAGCCTTTGAAGAATCACGTTAATTCCTGGTTAACATATTTAATTATGTTTCTTGGATAATATACGTAATGAAATGCAGTGGACGAAACATGTTTCCTACTGCTCACAGACTAAGACTACACGTGCACAACAGAAATTAAAATGTACTATATCATTCAATTTAATGTACGTCTGAATGTAATGTAAATCTTTTAAGTTTTTCATCCACTTCCCGTACTACCGAAATATGTGAATTTTCGTACATTTGATATAGGAATGATTTAAATACATGCAATAAACATAAGGTAAACAGTGTTAAAGATTACTTTTGGTAGTACATAATCAGCGTGTCTTCTTAGTCGTTTTTGTTTAATCTCCCCAAGCCCCTCCGTGCCATCTCAACGCCCCCTGAAAGACTCAAACGCCCCCAAGGGGTTGAGGCTTGTTGAGAACCTATTGAGACCATGATAACCTATTGAGAACCTATGGTTTAGCCCAATGGTGGTCAACCCGCGACTCGCGAAACTCTTTAAAATTTTACAAAATACGATTATATTTGCATGTAACACGCACTTTTGAGCTTATTTTTTGTGTTAAGCGTGTGCCTAAATTACGAAAAAGTAAGCCATTTGCTTAGATCATGACTCCTTCAAGAAGAAATTCTCACATCTAAATTCGCATAAAGCAGCCTCAGATGTTTAGTTAACAGAAATACGGTGAAATGCGCTTAAAGCTAAAACGCTTAAGACGGAATATTGGTTAACACGAAACAATACAACACAGTCCTGACAAACTACTACAGATTTTCAAGAAATTTTTCCCTTATTACGAAACGAAAAATGCTTAACACGCAAAAAGTTCTCTTCCGGGAACCAACATATATGGGAAACGTCAGCCGCGTAAGTGAGATTTAAGAGGGGTGTGAAATGAAAGATAGGTGGTCTTACATGTTTCTTACAAAGTAAGATAATTTGGATTCGATATACTCTCGGAATTCCCTGTGACATGTGTAAGTTTTGTTTATCAAAGTTATTTCATCCTCTGCCACTGCAAACACCACACAAAAACATCTTCATCTCTCATCAGCTGGCTTTGAAATTTGGTGACGAGTACATCGCAGTGTAAGTAAAAATCAGTGAGTTTGGTTTGCATTTTTTTTCACTTTTAGAAGAACTTTTTTACGAGCGCAATGTCAAAGAGCTAGGAAAAAGCAAAATGTTATTTTCTGGAAAATAAAAAAGAAGTTTTTAAAGGCTGTTGATTAAAACCAGAAGTCAAAAAATTAAATTTTGAAAGATTTTGGCTTTGCTAAATTTTGTATTAAATTTTATTAGGTTCTTGTAAATAATTTTATTTCATTGTTTTTTATTAAATACATGAATATATACTTATCTATATAAATAAAATGTACTCTAATAAACTTATTTTTGTTAAAAATATATATTGCTGTATCTTTCAAATCGGCATTCTTTTAACACGAAAAAATATTTTAGTCCCCTCAGTTTCGTGTTAAATAATTTTCACTGCACTCTCTACTAGGTTTGACAATAAATAAAATTGTCTACAAAAAAAAGAAAAAAAAAGACAAGTAATACCTTTTTTTTCAATGAAAAAAGAAAAAGAAATACATTATAAAAATCATAAATACTTTTTAAGGTGCAACGATGGGTTAATTGGATTACTAAGTAACTTTCTAATTCATTTTTCAGCAACAGCAGAATATTATGCAGAGTAATAAATCATTGCATGTGAAAGATCAGAATTAGTTAATTAACATCAACATTTGTGAAAGAGAAATAATTCTTCGATATCATATACAGGGAACAAAAGATGAAATATTATTGCTTCATAAATATTTCAGAGAAATAAAAGAATTTGTTACAAAAATGTTAACACTAGAATCAACACCGAAAAGGAACATAGGGTTTCGCGTACTCTGGTTGTGTATTCACTTTCAAATATCAGTCCTTAATTTTCGTTTTTAAATATTTATTATAACGATATGCATTAAAAATATCAAAGATGATCATAAATCATCACAAATATAATGTGAAAAAATTTATGTATATGGTTTTGGTGTGCATTTGAAAAAACATGATTTTGCGTCATTTCGAAAGTTTTCATCAGTGTTTTGTGTGTTCACATGCAAACGTAAGTTCTTAAAACATTTAAATTTCAAAAGTTTCTCTAAACTGGATACAGGATTTCTAAAACAGCCAAAATAAAACCGTTTTTAGGTTTTTAAATATATTTTTTTATGCATGTAGACAGTTTCTTGCTACAACAAATGGCATTACACATCTGAATATCTGTAGGTCCATTCATTCAGCAACTTCAGAATATTTAGTTTAAAAACCTGTCTGTACAATAATGAAATATTTATATTTATACTGAAGTGATATTTTTCAAAAAAAAAAAAACTTTTATTTATTATTATTGAATTTATTCAAAGTTGTCACTTTTTGACATAGCATATTTTAGCTAACTGTTTTTTGTAATATTTCTAAAGTATCACTTCAATATATATGCAAAAGTATACATAAAGAATATATAATGTAAATTTGCAGTGAATTTACATACAGTAAATTTAGAAAAATTTCATTTTTTAAGGCAATATGACATACCATCTTCACAATTTTTTTATTTCTAATATTTGATATTTAGTTTTAATTGTATTCTATAAAGGTTAATATTTAATAATAATCTCATGGAAAATTTTTTAAAATTTGTTGCAAAATGTTTCTGAAATTTAAATTTTTTGAACTTATTAAAACATTTTATAATTCCTAAGGCTTCTTTAAATATGTTTCTTTTCTTTCAAAATTTTTTTTCCAAGTACTTTATAATATAATACATAAAACTGTACAAGTTTTTTTCTGCTGCTGCTCTTTAATTTTTGTATAGTTAAACTTTCAAAAATTCTCAAATAAACATTAATTTTGATTTTGAAATTTTTTAGAAAAAGTATTTAACTTTTTAGAGTTAATTCCATGCACAGTTTTACAAAACATACATTTCAGAACATGTATAAGAAATTTCAAATCCATACTTCAACTATCAAAAGAGCCTTAGTGTTTTGAATAATAGTATGTGTACAAAAATTCAGCATGGAGAAATATGACTTTAAAATTTTCATTCCATGAATAACATGTTATGATATTCATCGAATAGTCTGAAACTTTTATGAAATGTTAATTATCTTATTTAAAACTTTTTACCATAAAAAATTGCAAAAATGTAGAACAATTAAACAGTATACTGCCATAATGAATATATAGAAGAAAACGAATGAAAGATCAATATTTAGTAATACTCTATCTTAATAATTATAAAAAAATACACACACACACTTCAGAGTTAATTCCATGCTCAGAGCTAATGTACAACATGTACAAAAGATGTTTGTGCCTTTATTTTTTATTACTTTATCTTAATAATTATAAAAAAAAACACTTCAGAGCTAATTCCATGCTCAGAGCTAATGTACAACATGCACAAAAGATGTTTGTGCCTTTATTTTATACTTCCTTGATTTTAAAAGCCTTCGCATGTTAAATATTTTACACGAATGGAAGCAAAATCAAATAACCATTTATAGGTAAAATATATCAAAATCTAAGAACTGCATATATATATGCATTTGTTTAAATAAATATTTAAAAATATTTTTATTAAAAAGTGTTGAATTTCACACACATGGGATATATATATCACCAAAAACAAATATATAAAAATGGGAGAGTTTTTCTATTCTTGCGAATTAGATTTTTAATTATCTGAGTTATGAAAATGAGATTTAGTATTTGTGCTTTGGGAGAATCCGTTTTGAAGTTTTAATTTTATTCATAATAATATCATAAAACGCACGCAAAACTTTTAAATCCTGACCAAATCCATTTGCCCCCCCCCCCCCCAATAAACAATACAAAAACTAGAATTTTTGCTTGAATTGCACAATTCGTTCTTGAAATGATTTGTTACTGCATATAAAATGTCAGTCTCACTCGCGGTAGAAAAATAATTAGATCATTTTTTATCAAGCTCTTTTCTAGCAGATAAATTGAAATGTGGGCGGGATAGTTGCTGTCCAGCATTAAGTATTGTTCCATAACTTGATAAAAATGCAGGTAAAGCTTTGAAATTTTAAAGGCATGTATAAAAATTCAAGGTATCAAATAAGCCAATAAAAAAATTCAATAGTTTGATACTTTTTAGGGTACCATATCACCTTATGTTTAAAAACTTGTCTGTACAATAAAGAAACATTTATATTTATAGTGAAGTGATATTTTTCAAAAACTTTTATTTATCTTCACTGAATTTATTCAAAGTTGTCACTTTTTGACATGACATGTCCTTAGGTAACCATTCTTATTAGATTTCCAAAATTTCACTTCAGTATGCACAAGTATACATAAGGATTATACAATGAAAACTTGCAATGTATCTTAATTTTTGTGGACATTTTAAATATCCAAATTGTTCATTAAAAAAATATTTTTAAGCAGATGCTGTTGAAAACGTATCAGATTTGTATTGGAAGATCTATAATAATATCGATCCAGGATAAAATACATTAAAATACGTTTAACACGAAAACGCTTAAGACGAAATATTGTTTAACACGAAATCGATCCCAACAAACTACTGTGCGTTTCCATGCATTCTTTCCCTCTTAACACGAAACAAAAAATTGCTTAATACGAAAAGAAGTTCCTTCTGGAAATGGTCAAAATACGGTAAACACCAGTCGGATTGGTCTTCCCCTACTATATCATAGGAAGAATTCATTACAATAGATGATGATAATATGTGTACAGGCCCAATTATGGTTGATAAACATTTTGTTTAAAGCTAAGAAAATATCATTAATGCAAATTTTGACGACAAAAATGAAATAAATGGAGCAGTTACTGTCATGATAGCACACTATTCATGATGTTCCGAAAGTTGGAACACCATGAAAATTATGGAAAATATATCAGATTATTTCACAAAAACTCAATAAATGATTTTTTTCCCAAGAAGATTTTGTTTTAAATTTCATTAAGTTCGTATGAATGTTTTTGTTTCATAGACTTTTATAAAATACATAGGCTACATATATATATATATATATATATATATATATAGGGTGCTTCAAAAAAATGTATACACACTTTGAACTTCCATAGAAAATTTATTTACCGTTCTACAAAGTTAAATTTCAGGAAAATAGAAAGCTGAAAGTCCAATGTAAATGAAACATAAATAACAAATGTTAATACTGTTCAAATTGGTGACCTGCAGCATCAATACAATTGTGAGTACGAGTCACCACTCTCTCACTGCGAGCCTCTCTTCAGAATGCGTAGCACGCTGCTAGCACTTACATCACTTTCACGTGCCCCTTGCCTTGAAGATTTGTTAGGAGAGCGTTGAAACACACACACAGTTCCAAGACTGCCGTTGATGACTCATCACTTGTAGCTGTTCGAGGCCGACCTGAATGACCTTTATGCACATCACACACTGTTCCATGAACTTCGAATTTGTCTCGTATGCGTGTAATTGTTAATCTTGAAGGTGGTTCTGTATCATACTCCCTTCTCCACTGTCTTTGAACTTCATTTACATTCTCAAACTTCCAGTACCACTTAATAACCTGCTTACGTTCTTCAAAACTCAAACGTACGTCCCCCATGTTGATATTACAAATTCCAACTGATAATATAACATAGAGGGACGATTATGCTGGCACCTGGCGAAGAAATATAACATTAGCCTTGTAGAGGGGGAAAAACTACAATAGTTTAAAGTGTGTATACATTTTTTGAAGCACCCTGTATATATATATATATATATATATATATATATATATATATACAAATATATATATATATATATATAAATATACTCTAGTAAACTTAGTTTTGTTAGAAAAAATTTTTGTAATATCCTTTAACACGAAATTTTTTTAACACAAAAAATATTTCAATCCCCTCATTTTCATGTGAAACGATTTTCACTCTAAGTGATAATGGTGACCTCACATCAACTAAAGAAAATGTAAACTGAGGATACAAACATCTCCTAACTTCAGTGCATTGCCTCTTGAAGACTTAGACTTAGTCAAAGTCACAAAGTCCCTATTGTCTCTCACGATAATCTTTAGTGAAAATTATGGCTCATATTTATGACGCGACATAAACGTCAAATATCGTATAGATTGCAAAAAATATCACTAGGCTTCTAGGACTTACACACTTTCTTATGTTTTGTTGAATTCTTTATCGCATTGGTGGCATTTGTCAAGAATACCACTTTTCAAGAATATGGAACTGGTACAGAAGAAAATATTCTAATGATGCCTTAACCCCTTCTAGGCTCATTTTATTTCTGAATATGATATCGAAATATGCAAACTTTTTTAAAGCTTTTTTAAAACATACGTATGATTTTAAACAATTAATTATAATTTTAAAATATGATAAAAATATTATTGATGCACCATATAATTTAAAACAATCTTTTTATTAATTTTTTAAAATTTTTATTTATTAATTTATATTTTTGTATTTTTATATATTATTAACTTGATAATTGTAATGTGTTAACTGTAACAAAAAACAGAGCCTGGTCTAAAAAAACGTGGGAATCCGACTTCTAATCTGACCAATAATTGCTGATGTTGCTTTGAGAGTTCCGGAAATAAATTTGGAAGAAATGATGGAGTATTGGTTGTCGTCTGATAATTATTGCAATTATAATTTAACGCATATCTTCAAGTCAATTTAATTAATATTATTCACCTATTGAGATTACCAAAATAAGTGAATCGATAGATGCAAGAAGAATTGATGTGACTATCTTGGGAATGTTCTCATAGTCAGGCGTGACTGACACTAAGGCAGCCTCGGAGGAGTTAGCAGCAGTAAAAAGAAGTCATAAGTAGAACACCTTCATTCTAAACTTTCAGCACTAAAAGCTCAATTGGCCAGCATAATCATGCAGCGGTATGCTCGTCATCCACATCGCCACGGAAACAGGTGCAGATCCCGATCCAGAAGCCGTTACGACCCGAGCGGAAGTCTTTGTTTTTTCCAATACAGATTTGGTAAGAAATGTCTACACGAGAAATGTATCCAACCTTGTAGCTGAAAGAACGCGGAAAACCAGCCTCAGCAATAAACACTGTGGCAAGTCCGGCTAATGACGAATTACTTGATAGCAAGTCCAATTTATTCGTTACATACAGGAAAAAAGGGCTGTAAATTCCCAGTCGATAGTGGAGCTGATGTGCCAATCATCCCTGTAAGCAAAGGTCAGTCTCAAGTTTCTGATTACAAACTGTATGCTGCTAATGTATCAGAAATACCAACGTACGGCATAAAGATGCTCTTTTTAGACTCAGGCGACCTTTCCAGTGGCCATTTGTAATGGCAAAAGTCTCTAAAGACATCATAAGTACAGATTTTTTATTAAAATTCAACTTTCTAATTGATTTGTATAACAAGAAATTATTTGATGGTATAACTAACTTTTCAATATCAGGGGAAGTTACTGCCATCGAAAATAATAATAACATAAGCACCGTTAACAAAACATCTAAATATTTCAATTTGCTAAATTTGTACCCAGACCTAACCAAACTTAATTTGAATAATTTAATTGTAAAACATAATGTAGAACATCATATTACGACCACTGGCTAACCAGTTTACTCTCAAGCATGACAACTAGCTCCTGATAAATTAAAAATAGCTAAACAATAATTTCAAATCATGCTTGATAATAACATCATCTGGCCTTCTAAATTTCAGTGGGCCCTTATATCCTTATATCTTGTTAACAAGAAAGATGGGTCGTTGAGATCAAGTGGAGATTATAGACGGTTAAATGCTCAAACAGTACCTGATCGATACCCTATCCCCAGAATTGAAGATTTTCACAACATCCTAAAAGACAGCTGCATTTTTAAAAAAAATTAACCTGGGGAAAGCGAATTATCAAATACCTATAGCAGAAGAAGACAAGCCAAAAACAGCTATTACAGCGCCTTTTGACTTGTACGAATTCAATGTTATGAGGTGTGGACTCAGAAACGCACCATCAACCTTTCAACGCTTCATAACTCAGGTGTTAGATGGACTCAATTTTGTTTTTCCATACTTGAATGGTGTACTTCTGAGGATGAGGATGTTCCTTATCCTCAGAAGAGGAACATACAAAACACAAAAAATTAGTATTCGACAGGTTTTAACAATATGGCCTGAGAATTAACCTTGCCAAATCTGTGATGGGATCAAACCAAGTGGAGTATTTGGGTTATCTCATCACTGCTGAAGGATCACTTCCACTTCCCGAAAAGGTTGAAGCAATAATCAACTGTAAACTTCCAGACACCACCCATGAGCTCAGAACATTTCTTGGGTTGATAAATTTTTATCGATGGTTATATGAGGATGCAGTGAAAAATCAAGCACCTTTACACGACCTGCTAAAAGGAGCCAAGAAAAAAGACAGAAGTAATGTCCAATGGACTGAAGACACAGTAAAGAATTTTGAATAGTGCATGGCTGTTCTTGCGAAAGCTGCTCTGCTGTCATTTCGAAAATCTAGAGTGCCGTTGTCCCTCTGTTATGATTTCGGGATAAGAACAGTACTTCAGCAATATGTAGAGGACAGGTGGAATCCAATAGCATTCTATTCCAAAAAGCTGAATGAGACGCAGAAAGTGTAAGTACCTACGATACAGAATTATTGGGAATATACTTTTCTGTGAAACATTTCAAACACCTGCTGGAAGGAAATAATTTCATTATATATACCGACCACAAGTCTCTGACTTTTGCATTTGAACAAAAAAAAAATTATGAAGCTTCACCAAGACAAAAATGTCAACTCAAATATATCTCAGAATTTAGCTGTAATATTCAAAATGATTGGACAAAGATAATGTTGTTGCAGATGCTTTATTCAGAATTGAAGCTGTTTTTGAAATCCACTTTGATGCAATTGTAGAAGAGCAAATTAAGGATGAAGAGTCGCAACAATTAATGAAAAGCAATTCTTCATTGAAGTTTAAACCTTCCACATTGCCATGTGGGAAAAAAAGCTTTGCTGTAACATCTCAACGTCAAAACTCAGACCTTACATCTCACAGAAATTTGAGTTTCAAATATTCCAACTATTTCATGGTTTAGCTCATCCTGGTTTCAAATCCAGAGTAAAATTTATGACAGAAAAATATGTCTGGTCGGATATTAAAAAACAAGTTAGATAATGGGCAAAGGCATGCATTTGATGCCAAAAATGCAAAGTCAGGATACATACAAAGTCTAAATTTGGAGAATTCTAACAACCAGATGAAAGGTTTAGTGTAGCTCATAAAGACCTAATTGGACCACTCCCACCTTCAAAAGGAATTCTGCATTGCTTAACCTGCACTGACCGATTATCACGATTGAGTGAAGCAATTCCTATACCTGAAAAAACAGCTGAAATAGTTGGGAAAGCATTTTATGAGCATTGGATTTGTAGGTTTGGAGTACCTGCTGAATTGATTACAGATGAAGGTCGATATTTTGAGTCGTAACTATTCAGAAGCATTGCTGCAATATGTGGTGCTTAAGTAGCTTGCACAACATCTTACCGCCCTCAATGTAATGGGAAAGCTGAGCGTTTGTATAGGACCTTGAGAGGGGCTATAAAGACTCACAACAATATTAGGGGGACTGAGACCCTATTAACTGTGTTAGGCTTAAAGGCTGCAATCTGACCTGATGTCAACCCCACAATTGCTCAAATGGTTTATGGAACTTCCATTAAATTACATGGAGAGTTTTCTGAACAACCTACTATAACCATGGACCCACAAAAGTTTGTTACCAAATTACCGCATCACATGGCAGAACTAAAGACACTGAAGTCTCCTAGAGGCAGGAAGCAAAACATCTATGTGCATAAAGATTTAAAATCCTGTTCATATGGGTTTGTTCGAATTGACAGAAAAAAAAAGCACTCGAACCAACTCGTGAAGGACCATATACCGTGGTAAATAAGTGTGACAAATATTTCACCACCATAATCAAAGATAAACTAGTTAATTTCTCTGCAGATAGATTGAAACCTGCCTATTTATTAGCAGTGGACAATCCAAATGAAAAAACCAGCTTTGTAAAGAAAAAAAAGAGACTTCAAATTCTAACAAACCTTACCCGTTGCCTGATGAACAAACTACTACCAGTTGTGGCAGAACGAAAAAGAAACCAGTTAGATTTAGAGAATAATAAACCAAGGATTTAAATAAAAAATATTAATATATATATAAGTTTTAAAACTTTAAATTATTTTAACTTATATTAAACACTAACAAATGTGAAAAATTACCATTTATGAAAAATACAATATAATTACTTAAATATTTTTTTTCTTAATGCAATTCATATTTATGTAATGAATGTTACAGTAAACACTGTTTATAGTTTTGTAAATATCCTTATAAAATAAGAATGTATTTTTATTATTTTTACTGTAAAAAATTTAATAATAATTGATTATATATTTGATCTTTATTTTAGTCTATATGAAATTTAATAATTATTCTCCACTATACAGATATAACCTTATTGTTAAGTAAATTTACAACATATAAGTTTGGTAAACAAAATTTTAGAAATATGTACAGAGAAATGAGACTTCAAATTCTAACGAACCTTATGGTTGTAATTCATAACAGCAAGATTCTGAATCTAGCAAAATCCTTGTAAATAAAAAAAAAGAATTAAAAGAGCATGACATGCAATGCTTTCATAGATATTCCTACCATTCGAATTAATACATAATATTCGAAAGATCAATTTTATGTTCAAATACTTATTCGTAACATCTGCTTTTAATTAACTGTATTTGGTGTATTGTTGACTGAAAATTTCTCATTAGTATTACAAAATGTGCAACTCATCTGTTAAATATGTCAAAGATTAATATATTTTTAAATTGAAAAGTATGTGTTAGAACAAAATTATCGATTGATATTTATTTAATAATGAACAAATAGTTTTAGGATATCAGTTTTATAAATATGTGTTAACATCAAATAATATGTGTATCAATAGATATGTGTTTGCATAAAAATGTCTTAAACTGTTGTGTAAATGAGTTAATTGTATTAACGATTAACTAAGTTATAATTACATGGTGAATTGAAACTTAAGTTTACTGGTATTTTTTTTGTTTTGTAAAAAGGAAATTTTTCTTATATTGTGTTTTCAAATTACTCGTTATGTATGTAACTATTAAAATTGAGTTTTTTTTATTTCACTAATGAATTTGATCTATTCTTCACAATAATTCACAAAAACTGAATATATATCATTGCAGAGTAACTAGTTATTTTGTCTTTCTAATGTAGATTTAATGAAATTTTGTTCACTATAAGAACAACTAAAAATTACTTCATTTTGTTTCTTAAATATGCATTGATGACTTAATGTTGTTCATGTTTGTTAAAGCATCATGCTATAATAACTTACCTTACAGAATATATTGGTATATTATTTGTGTATGTATTCCCCCCCCCCATGTATATAGTATACTAAAATTTAAAAATCTTGTATATTTATTAGAAAGTTTGGTAACTTGTAAAAGTACAATAATTTTTTAAATGAAATTATTATTTGTTTCTCCTTAAATTTTCTACGAGTTGAGTATTAAATATGTATAGATTGGAACGGCTTGCATAAATAACATAAAATAAACGTTATTCTGCAAGATTTTAAAACATATGTATTCAGTGTATTTATATGATTTAGAATTTGTGTAAGAAGAATAGATGAATCATCAATGTGAAAATGTTATTTTGTAAATTAAGAATATTATTGGAATTTGTTCAATAAACCTCTAAACTGTCCCTACCGTATTATTTTTATACGAATTCTTATTTCATTACAGGGAATAAAGTATTGGACAGGTTTAGTTGAGATTTCTCTCACTGGATGATCGCACAAGTCAGCCTAACATAAGGCTTGTTAGAAGATCAATTAGGAATTTTAATTATTAATTAATTATAACTTTAAAATATCATGATAAAAATATTATTAATACACCATGTATTTTTGAAAAAAATCTTAAAAATTTTTTAAGCTTTTTGTTATTTATATTTTTGTATTTTTATACATTATTAATTTGATAATGGATTAAATTCATGTGACGTCACGATCACGTGAAAACTGTGTCACGTGATTACGCTGCCGGTTGTTTACTGTTATAGCTACGATTATTTTGTTGTTTTAGTTTAACATTATAATTTTTAAAACGTTTTATTTTACTTAAATGGTTGATTCACAAGAAAAAGAAACGATTAGTGTTTGGAAAAAAATCATTTTTTAATATCGAACAAAAAATCTGAGTGTTTTTTGAACTTGTTCTCTCGTACTTGTTATTGTTACTTCATATAATGTAAATAGAGTTGTCGTGACCCAGTCCTATCTCGGACTGAGTTCACATTGCCCGGCGCGCCTGGTGTGGAAGGAAACATATCACTAACGAAAGCCATAATCACAAATATTTATTAACAACACACAAATACAATTAACAAATCACACTATAAGTAGAAACCCTGGAGTGATTATTCAATTCCCTAGATTAATCCTGATACACGACTCTAACATTCAATTCTAACCTTTAAATCTAATATTCCCTACTAAATAATCTCAACTATTAGAACTGACAAAGGAGACGAACGTTTACTAACTTCAGGTCGATACTAACTATAATCCCTTTGATTATTTCAATCATTAACAATATCAATTACTATCTAATACATGCTAAGCTCGCTGGAGAGATCCGTAGTTGATACTTACAACAAGTTTGGCAATTCCTTCTCCTACTGCCTTCCTACTAAATCTAGACTTTATATAGTCGAATTCATTAGCATATCACTATCTCGTGTTTTTCCCGAGGAGGCTGTGAAATAGAATAATTGCTGGCCCCAAAGTTACCCAAGAGGGTAAATGGAAGATTGACGCGGATAGACCCGCGTCACAGAGTGTTTTTCATTGTAAGCATGTTTTGTAATTTCCATAAGCCATTAATTCGAAAGACATAAAATATATGAATTAAATGTGTACATAATTTGTGCTACGTGTTGCTGTAACTGAGTTAATAATTAATGAAAAAGCTTCTAAGTTGCATAAATTTTTTCTGTTCAAGATAGTGTTGAAATTTTTTGTAGATACTCTCAAATATATGTTCTATAAAAGTTAGTGTTGATTTTGGTCTGAGATCTCTGGTTATATGTTTAAAAAATGCTAAAATTAACATTAAAAAAAAATTTGTGTTTTTTCAAAGTTTAACAAAAAATAATTAAAAAAAAACAATGAAACAGATTTTCAAATCCATACAAACTTAAGTTCACAACAATCTATAAAACATATGTCTCGTTAAATGACTAAAAATTTTTAAAATTTCAGCATTTTATAACTTTGAAAAAATTTAAATTCTTAAGTCATAGCTGGTTGAACTGTGTGTGACTTTTTGCTTTCAGAATCAACTTAATATACCTTATATTTTGCCTGTATATCAAAAAAAGTATATTTCAAAAATGGTACTTTTAGCTTTAAAAACAAGTGACTTATGCCAATTAAAAAAAATACCTCAATTATTTATGTCCGGTTGTATATTTTTTCTTGTTTTGAAAATTCTTATTTTTGAATGCTGTGACTGAAATCTATTCAATTACTTTTATGACCTGAAAATTTTATGGAATATCTAATGCAACAATCTTGTGATTCACTGTTTTTTTAAATTCACATATTTTTAAATGTTATTCATCATTTGAATTGTACAGAAATATTTGTTTTGTTTACATGATACATTTTTAACTTAATTGTGAATGGAAATTTATGCGACTTTTCATATTTATATATTGTATTTTTTCCATCTGTGTTGTAAGAATAAAATTCATTTTCAATGGATAAATATTTATTACTAATCAAAAACTTTCATAAAAACTCACTCTATTATGAGATGAACAAAGAAAACTTTTTAAATAAAGTAGATCAACATGTTATAGGCCTTCATATAAAGAAAAAAAAGTTATTGAATTTGTTATAAAAATTGTAATGTGTGAATTTTTAATATCGTTCATACTTGCATTAATTTGTGATCCAAGTGTCGCATACCCATGCACATCTGTATTGTGTAATGTTATTTTTACAAAAATTTCAATTTTTTATAGCGATGCTTAATATAGCAAGCACATTTAAGCTTTCTGTACACATACATGATTTAAGGTAACTTTTTAATATGCTGAAAGAGCTCTCAGCACTTGCTATAGTAACTGCAACTTAGAAAAAATATTAAAATAGTTAATACATGTAGAAATAACTAAATTATTTAGCATGTATTGCAATATATCTTGTGTGTTTTCGCAGGTTTTGAAATCAGAATTAATATTTGTCATACTTCTAAATCTATCTTCTATTTGTGAAATAAATGTATCAATATTACAGTGTTACAGAAGTTTCTTCTAAATTCCCTACCGAGTTTTTTTATAACGTGCTAAGTGAAGCACACACAAAAATTTTTCAGGGGGAGGGGTCCATCGTCGAAAGTCCCCCAACTCTTATCATACCTCAAGACAACAATTGATTCTTCTGATTTTGTCAACAAAAAACAGTAAAAATTAAATTATTAAATTAACAATATGCTTTAATTAATAAAATAAATTAATTACAAGTACTTAATTAAATTTTACTCTTTATATATAAAAGTCATAGAGCTAAAAAAAATTTCCACTTTTAAAAGATAATTACTAAGTAAATCAGACAGTCACAAATGGAGAATATTATATTTTATTAGAATCATTTTAGATATCTTTATATGTATTAAGTCTTTATATGCAATACATTGTAAAAATAAAATTCATTTTCATCAAAGAACTGACCGACAATGAAATAAATTATTAATTTGAATTTTAAATGTAAGTAGGCAAACTTGATGTAAATATAATATATTTTATAGAAAATTGTAACTTTTCATCTGTAAATACGGAAGTACTGGAAAAAAAGAGAAAATTCATTCACAACATGTTTGCTATACATAAATTCACACCCATGTGAAGAACAAGCATATAAGTACAAAGGAAAAAATTTAAGAACTTTTTATATTGGTAAATCAAATCACAAAATATTACAGGATCATTTCAAATATCCGACACTGGTATATAAGCCATACTATTATAAAATATGCAATTCATGAAAGCATTTCATATTATATTTATATTCAATAAAACAATATGAGGTGTAATTTTGCATATATTATTCACAAATTTTAAAAATTTAAATTTTTAAAAAAAATGAAAAAAATTTACACAGTAATAATTGCACATAAATATCAAGAAACATTAAAATTTTTTTTCTGTTGTAACAGAAGTTTTAAAATCTTTTGCTTCACATAATATTTAAATGATATATTTGTATGAAAACATATGATGAAAAGAACTGAATTATAAAATTATTAATATAAAATATTACATGCACACATTTAAAAAAAAAAAAAAAACAGTATTATAATACCTCAGAAATATCCTGCTTTATCTGTAACTCCTCCATTTTTAATTAATATTCTCTTTTTAAAATAGTTTTTTTTTATCAATTTGCATGCATGCTGGTATTGGTGTTTTTTCCTCTGATTCTAAATAATCTTTTACGGGATTCGAGCATCACACCAAGATCATGCGATCATTTCCCCAAAAGTATATGTAATGCTTTTTGGTCTCTCTCTCACAGTACGTAGAATCCCTTGTTGAATTCACAAATTGCTTCCATTACGGCAAGTGTAACTCTGTCTTTACACATAAATAGCTTCTTTGGACACTTTGACCAAATCATGTTGTACAAACTTTCATTAGCATTTTGGGTTCTGCAATTAACGCACCTTTTCAAAAGTTCATTTGAAGCAAGCCATGATAAAGAGAAAGGATATGTGGCAAAGGATAAGATAACTGCTTAATTCTGATGTTAGGAACTAATTTGTTTCTTCTGTGACAGATGTATTCACAGCGTCACAACACCAACGTTTGCTGTTCATTGAGCAGAATGATTTCTAAAATATCCATAATTACGAGGGGTGATCAGAAAAAAGGTTACAAATAAAAAATATTTCCCCAGCAGGACAAGTGCACTATAACCTAAAATTAAAAAAAATATATTAAATATTAAAGAAATAAATTCTAAAATAAGATCGTAAACTTATATAAGTTTTCGGTATTACCATTTTGTCTACTGATTTACAAATGTTGAAAAATTTGTGCAAGTTAATTCACGCTTAATTAAAATCAATTATTTATCAAAGACCATAAGTAAAATTTAAATAATTAAATTATATGCATGAGAATTTTAAAAAGTGAAAATTAACAGTTTTTTATATAAAAACACATCATTAAGTATTTGATTTAAAAATATATGAATTATCAGAAAAATTAGTAAAAATTTGTGAGAATCTAATGTAAACATAATATTACTCGGTATTGAATTCAAGTTTTAACTGAAAAATTTACATTTCTTTTTCAAAATGGTTAGGCATTACTTGTCTTTACATTTAACGTGTTGGAATCAAATTAGAAGATTTACTCATAAATAGCAATATCAATATAATGACAAAAGCTTAATAATGTAATATTCATTACAATAGAAAAAAATGTAATTGATATTCAATGCTACTCTAAAAAATAAGACTCAAATTTAAACTTATCATTGATAATGAGCCTATAAAAAATATATATATATATAATTTGCTCATTTACATTTCTTTTACAGATGTTTAAAAAGCTGCTAAATTTGAATAGCTGTCATTACTTTTAATCTTTTAGAATCAACTTATAATTCAATGATAAATAACAATGCAAATATTATTAAAAACCTATGTTAATATTATTAAAAACTATTTAATATTATTAAAAACCTATTTTGTACTTCAAAACAATGAGTTAAATTAAAGCAAACATAAGTAAATAGCCCAATGCAATCATAATATTTTCAAAAGGTATCTAAATTATAAGAGAGGTAAGAAAATTATAATTTACCTCAGAAGTTGTTCTGATCTGAACAGATGGCTGCATTTTACTCTTTTCTTCATCTCTGCTTTGACAACGCCTATGATAAAGAAATAATCATTCACTGAGCCATCAGGCTCAGTAAACGATATGGTGCTTACAAACTTGGTTTTCATATAACTTCAATCCTTTCCTAACATTGGTAGTGACATTCTGATTTCCAGTGGCACTGGAAAATTTCTCGCTATATCGGAGAACTTCACATAAATTGAAATTTTTTAAAAGAAGGGGTTTTGTTCCTATACTGTGAGCCATTCTTGCGCAAAAAATGTAAAATAAAGAACTATAAAATTAATTAAGAACTAAAATAACTATCAGCTAATCTAAGTGTATCCCAAGAGAGAGAGAGAGAGAGAGAGAGAGAGAACTATACATAAATATACTATTTAACACTAGTTGGAGCGGACGAATACCTAATTAGATAAATAAATAAGAAGAAACAGAAATTTTACAAAAAGTTGTTAAGAATTTTTCCTAACAAATATAAAAACTAGAATAATGCATAAAAATATAATGATATCATATATTTTAATTAGATAAAATTACAGCACAAGAATGTCAACAACTTACTGCATAGGTTTAACACGGGAATATAAAAACACGTGCAAATGTTGGAAA